>MU185416.1:48275-68170 GCA_016904865.1 Pissodes strobi | reverse complement strand
ATAATATATTAAGGTTGATGAAAATTGTGAAATGCGTGTAGGATCTTTGACGTGCATTTGTAAATTAAAACATATGAAAAGATTAACCAACCTAATTGTTGCAACTGAATTTGTATCCATAAAATTTATATTAAAATCTCCTGAAAGTATCACAGATGAAGTTATAGGAATTGAAGATAAAAGAATCTCTAGTTTGTGAAGGAACACAGAAACTTCTGAAATAGGAGACAAGATAAAAAATAAAATCTTCTACTTGATTTGCTTCGCGGTTGACACCCATTTTACTTTACTTCCGGGAACATTGGCTAAATACTAATCAATCCTGCTTATTTATAATTATGATGAAGTTTCCAAATACTGCCGATGAAATTATCCATACGGAGGGACAATGATTCAAGTGGGTAACGATTTTGCATACAGATTTTGTATGCATGATGTTAAGGAAGATGAATACTTGCTTGTTAAGGTTGAATTTGAATTCTCCTTGACCTTTTTTTTTTATTTACTGTGTGTTTATAGACCCCCTAATATGTAGAGTTTGCTAGTTTTTGATTAGACTTTTGTTGGTCGTTCCATCAAATCAAGAATAATTTTGACTGAGGATCTAAACAGATTCGGCAGATACTAAAAATCCAAAAACCCTTTTGAGGTCCTTCAATCTCCATATGCTTCTTAATGAGGGTGCCCATATCTCTAACCACTCAAGCAGATTATTTTTGTGCAAACTTCATTAATACATCTAAGAAACCCGTAAGGCTGATCTCCTTCGATCATGTTATTTAATGCAAGAGTAACAAACCTATAACTGCCTTTAAGAAGGAACACATTTTCAGTAGAAACAACTTTTAACATTTTTAGAACCTTACTTGTACTTATGGAGTTGCTCCAAAAAACTATGCTCTATCTTTTCCGGAACAGGGTAGGTGGATGATAAACCTTAAAGTGTCCAACAACTAGCGGGTCATTTTGACAAAAGAAATAAATAAATTTTTATATGGTGCAACATTTTTAAATATACCAATTAGGTACCATTTCAGATAGGGTACCAAAGCAGTACAATTTCTAAGAGTTTGCTTCATGTAGGATGCTACTATAAATTTATTAATTTGATCATTCAAATAATGAAAAATGAGAGAATGCATGCAACAGTTTTAATCTTCTTCTTTAGAGAACCTACATACTGATCGAATTAGTTTGATTACCTCAGTCACCTGCTCCCCTTGGTCTGTAACAAGCTTGTGTAGATCTCTATGTATTTCCTGCAACTCTTCGGATGTCTTTTGTATTTCTTCCACTCTATTTAACCTAAAACATATATTCAAGAATAAAGGTACAAAAGAAATGAAAAGTTTTCAATGGTAATAATAATTTAAAATCTTCAAAAAACAAAGACAAAGAACATTAATGGTTAGGTATTATTAGGGTATTAACTCCCCATGAAGAAAAAGTTGGAATTTTCAACTACCTTGCTTGCTCTTCCTGAAGTTTTAAATCACTCAAATTAGCTTGTATCTGAATATGTGAAGCTCCCTCAAATGGATTAATTCTTTCATTAAGTGATGTCTCAGGTGATGGCTGATTTTTGACTAAGAATATATCTGATGCTTTTTCCAAATCTGAAATAAGTATTACTATATTAAACAATATTTTAGGCTATTTTATGACAAATAAAATTATGAATTTAACATTACCTTGATAAGCTTTCGTGAGTTTCAGGATGTTACTTCTCAGAGGCATGGTTTTAGTGTCAAAGGCATCTAAGTCATCGTCTTCCACTTGTGTCCTTAAGGTGTCGAGTTCATAAAGCAGATCTCGTAGTTGCTTAATTGACCTTCTCTTCTCTTTTATTTCTTTAATCAGCTGTTCCGTATTGTTGATGGCCATCAGCTATATCAAAACAACATTTATATTAGAAGGAACACATTGAGGACTATGAGAAAATTACCTTATGAACATAGGCTTTGTGCTGTTCAAAAAACTTTTGATGATAAGGTATCACTTCCTCGGAAAACTTTTTTAAAGGTAGTTCGATTAATTTGAGTGGCTGTTTTATTATACTGGGATTAGCGATAGATGCCATTTTGTATTGTTTCATGGAAAACGACTAATTTGGCTAAAAAAAATTATGAAAATTTCATGAAATTGCGATGTTTGTAAACAAACACTGATAATTTTAATATGAATGATTGATTGAAATGACAGCTGACAGCATTGAGTTATTTCCTTGAGGTTATCAATTACCACGGTCACTTTACTATGAGCGTGACCACCGATCTCCATATATGGATAAGCACAAACCGTCTGCATGCGTCGAAAAATCGTACCAATCATGGGGGAAAAAACCGGGTTCTGCGTCGGACAGAACTGAAAATAGGATAATTTTACTCATGCGCACGAACACCGAGAAGCGACAGAACGAAATCAGCTCATAAAGCTTTTACAGTTCGGTAATCAAAAATATTATCAAATTTCTCTGACCTTGCTTGTTGCTTGCGCTTGAAATAATTATTTTTCTGTGTTTGCCGTAATGGGTTTGGGCGTTTCGTTTCGTTCATTTATTGAAGTAGGTACGTGCGTCTGAGTGGTTTATGTTATCGTTTTCGTTGAAAATAACTAATTTACTCTTGGTCATCCAGTTTAGTCTATTATTATAATAGTTCGTTATTAGTTTATTTTGTTAGTGTGTAAGTTGGTGTAAACGTTAGGAATAGGATTTAAAGACAAAAGACCTTAAAAGACAATGGCGTCAACTGCCAAGGTCAAAGAAAATACTCAACGGTATTTGATTTGGTGTTGCCAAAATAAGAGTAGAATACTAGGGATTTCTTGTTTTAAGTAAGTATAATTTTCTTTTAAGGATAACTGCAGCATAACATACAAAATATGGGAATAATATCTTAAAAATGGTTTATTTACTGTCACGATGCATAAATAGCAGTGAGTTTATTCAGTTTTATCATTTTGTATTAAAAGAGTCTTCTTATAGGTAGAATGGATTTTAATTTACTTTGTTGAGGAGCTTTGATGCTCTAAACAGTTTTTTTTAGATCCTTAAATGGGTAATTGGTTCCCATACTTGTTTCTGCTATTTTAAAAGATTTTTAAAAATTGTTTTACATACTACATATATGGGTTCAATAATATAGAAATGATCCGTGGGGTTAGCTTTAATTTTTTTTTCAATATTTACCCCCTTCTTTTAAAAACATAGGACAGAAAAGTGTAGTGAGTGACGTAAAGTACAATTTGTATGTCTTTTCTATCTGTAAATGTAAAGAAAAAATAAAAGAAGGGAGTAAAAATTGGAAAAAAATGTTAAAGCTTCCCCCACGGATTATTTCTATGTTGAACCTATAGAACAGTCTGTAAAATATTTTTAAAAAAATCTATTAAAATAGCAGAAACAGGTATACGGAACAATGAGGAAGTTTCATCAATTTTTCGATAGCCCATGAAAATTAAGTGGACACGTGTTTTTTCGTTTTTTCATAAGGCGAAAAATGAGGCAGATACGCCTTGAAATGTGCTTATGACGTCACAATACACATGAATTATTACGTCACACCATGCATAGTATATCTATATATACAAAACTAAAAACTGGCATAGCTCTCGTAATATTCATATTTAGTGGAAATAAAAAAATACTTATCGATTTTTTTTCACTGTTGTAATAAAAAATAATCAGTTTAATTTCTCAGGAATCTTCCTAATTACTCTTAAATGTTTTAAGGTTTTCATGAGCATTTAGACATGTGTATAGTCTTAAGAATTTTATATCTTGGTACATACTACCTACATATTTTGAATTATTGGCTTTTTCCAAATAGACTACTACTACTAACTAATGTAAGTTAACGTAAATAAAACGTTTATATCATGATGTTTCGTTTTAATAAACCTTTCTTTGCCCCAAAGTTATTTTAGCTATTCAATGCAACAAAAATTCATATTTTAAAAAACTAAAAAAAGGTTTATTTCTTGCCTACAGATTGTGGTATGTAATGTGTGAATGCAAAATACTTTAACATTACAAATCTCTTTTAAAAGTAGTACCTATTCAAGACTAACTTAAAGAGAAAGTAAAATTTAAGGCAAACGTATGTAAAAAGGGTTTTATTAGGAGGTGCTTCCATTTTTTAATATTTTTGAATCAAAGGGATGATTTAAAAAATATATATATTTGAAAATTTACAAGTTTCAGTGGTGCGCCTGTGTTACACCAGATTTTACAGTATAAATCATTCAAATTTTCTTGGTCATGAAATCATTTTGGGCAAACTAGTTAATATTTTTAACAAAAAAAATGCATGCCACACATAAAGAATGTGAAAATTACGTAGGTACCAAAATATTTGGTAGTATTTTTTTGCATACCTATCAATGGTTTATTCCTTAAACATAATTATATACTTACTGTCATATTTTTAAATTTTTTAATTGGTTTTTGTGTCGCCCAGGGATGAGGAAAGAAATAGTTTTTATTTTTTTTTGTCTCCAAAACAAAGCAAGATTCGGAAAAAATAGCAAAAGTTGTATATTTTATCGGTTGGTCTATTCTATTTCTTTTAAAAACCAATGGCTTGCAATTTTTGTGTTAAATATATCATCTATCAACTTGCTTTTAAATTTTTGGTAATATATACAACGGCAAAAATATTTTTCCAAATTCTTAAAATCCGGACCTGTCGCTTATTCGCGGCCATGCGGTGATGAAGCACGTGGAATCGATCGATAACCTGCTAATTGAAAGTGCGCAGTCTCAGAATTACCTTCTTTTGTTTACATCTGAAGGCGCATGAATCAGTATGTTTTGGATCGCTTTGTGCTTATCCATATATGGAGATCGGTGAGCGTGACCAATTATCACGACATACTTCCATAGATATGATGATGATGCTAGACCCTCTTTACAGAGGGTTGAATGGCACTGCTACGAGGCAATTTGCCAGCGCACCATTCGCCCGGCGCTTAGGGAGAGGTAGAGCTACTCTTTAACATCCGTTACACGTTAGTCCAGTTTGAAGACTTACGTCTGGAGACTATCCCATAACTCTCAGCAGCATGCCTAAATTCACTTTTCGCAGGCCCTTCGCTCGCTCCGCTCACTACGGGGGCTCAAGAAAAGGAAACTAACCAGGTGCTAACCCAAACTAACCCAAGACATACTCAAAATCAAGAAAAAAAACTGTTTAGAAATCTAACCTTAAAAAAGGACTTCCGTTTCGTCTTCGGTCGAGAGTGCACGTGTCGGGTATCGGCCATTTTGTTCCAGTTGCATATACATATATGTTAGTTTTGGGAATTCATGGTGAACGTTCAGGGACCGGGTAATTTTCTCCCCGAATAAAATACGGACGTCCAGCCGGGGGATTGAGCCCCGTGCATGCTAGAGATTTTTATGTTTGTGAACGTCCAGCCGGTGGTGTTCGAACCTTAAAACAAGCCGTGCATGTACAAGTCGGGGCCCCAGGGGTACATACTCGACATACTGGGTGCCCTAAAAATAGTATCTCTATCCATCAGGTGTAACTAATCTGGGATGGGTCGCCCCAGCTCTTACTAAGCCGGATAGAGGTCGTTTCTGGCTGAATTTTCGAAAGAAAGAGGCCAACAGAGAGTTGTACTACTACTACTAACCTTAAAAAAATAAAAAGAAACCGATGGGGTTTGAACCAATACCTCAGTTGTAGGAGGTATTGTTTGAACTCGCGTTGCCGAAGTGAAGGCTAACCATGCAAACCTCTAGACCATCAGAGGCATACAAACGATTTGTTACATCTCGAGGTACATGAAAACAGCTGAATGCTGAGAGTTATCGGATAGTCGCCAGACATAAATAGTTTGAAGGGCCTTGTATTCGGTGGGAAAGACCAGTAAGACGGGCCTGTGGCCCTGATGATTCCCGAGCTTTATACAACTATAAGCTAATGAAATGCACAACTGAGTTCCTATGCAAGGAGGCTTCGCGCACTGCAGGTATAACCACTTTCTGTCAGACACTTCAAATCCCCGTAGGGAACACCCCCGACCGCCCACAGGCCACGCTACCACGCACGGAAATTCCCTGAAGTCCTAGTAGGAATCACCCCATACTACACGACCCATCCCTTACACTGTCCAGCCGGCACGACTTTCCAGACACCCCCCGAAGGATTGGAACACGTTATCTAAGCAAACAGCTTCCACTGTCCGTGCCGAATTCTGTAATCCGCTTCCAACGTGTTCGTCCTTCGACGGCTGGAACGGAAGTGTTCCATAGATATGGTATATATGAGGATGTGCGGACACCCCCTTCAATATCATCCCGGAAGCTTCGCGTTTGCCTAGTTTGCGTAGTATTATGTTATAAACAATGGTAGTATGTTGTTCAAATTTGAAATGCTAGCATTGAAAATACATTACATGAATGCTAGTTTACCGATATGTTTCGGATGCAATGAATCGTTGTGAAGTTCCGTGATCAGAGTATTTGTTATACTCTGCCCTGATGGTCGAGAGGTGCAGATGCGTGCGTAGCTTCTGATACGGCGTGCCGGGTTCGATTCCCATAGAGGCCTTTTTTTATTTTTTAACATGTTTGTAAAAGGCTTCTTCATTTTGGGTATGCCTTGGGTTAGTTCTATTGGTTGCGCACCCGTAGCGAGCGAAGGGTCATGCGTGAAGTGAAATATTAGACATTCCAAAATAGTTACTGTATAAACAATGAAAATAGTAAACAGAAGCGGGAAGCTTTCGGGACGCATTTTTACGTTCCCTATACCGTGTGGGCAACCGGTTGCAGACACAGTTTAGGAAACGTAATGCGCACCGAAGCACTCCGATCCCTATACCGTGTGTGCAACTTGTGCGCATTATTATGGCTTTGCATGACCCTCCCTCCGCTCGCTACGGGGGCTCGATCAACAAGAACTAACCAAGTGCTAACCAAAACTAACCCAAAATTCAGAAAAAATTTCCCTAGACAGGGAGCGTACCCAACAAAAACTAACCCAAGGCATATCCAAAATGAAGAAAAAAAACTTTTTACAAACATAATATTAAAAAAATAACAAAAACACCGACGGGAATCGAACCCGGGCCGCCGAACTATTATCATCATCAACTATTTATTTCCATTTTTATAGCATTTAGTATGCTTACATTTCAATTAACAATAAGTTCGCATTTTCCCTTACTTAATTTCAAAATCAAAATCAAAATCTTTATTAATGATAATACATGCAATAAAGCACTTTCACAAGTCAAAGCGTAAAACATGGTTAAATACATCAATAAGAATACAAATTCCAAGCTCCAAGTTACAACAATTAAACAATAAAGATTCAATAGAGAAATACTTTCCGAAATACAAAATTAAAATAGCTACAAATTCAAATGTCTACATGCCAAGTTATTTCCAAATTAAACCAGTTCCAAATTAGTGCTTTTCGATGCACTTTTCTAGTATTATTAGGTTTTGATGCCACTATTGTAAGTGTGCGTAGTCCATTTCTGTCTTTTGTATACTGTAATTCAGTAATTCAATAATTTATTTCATGTTAGTTACAACCATGTATCACATACGTCACAATTTAAAAAAATATATATACTTAATGAACTATCAAACACTCACAATATATATGTTAATGTGTGTACAGACCACACGCATTAAAAAGAAGCTATTAAAAAAAAAACACTTAAAAAAACATTATGTCTATGTCACTATACAATAAGAATTTCAATTAAAATCATGCTTTAAAAACTCGTTAAATGAGTAAAAGGCATTCCCAAGCAATATTTTCCTAACTTTATCCCTAAACTGCTTGTAGGGTAGATTTCTTGTTTCAATAGGGAGAACATTAAAAAATTTTACTGCCCAGTAACCTGGACCACTCTGACATCTCTTCAATCGCCAGTACAATGGCACTATATTACCCCTATTTCTTGTTTCATAGTTATGAACATCCTCATGCGTCGCAAACATATGAAAATTTTTCTTTACGTAGAGAAGATTCTCCAAGATATATAAAGATGGCACCGTAAGTACCCCGAGCCCCACGAACGCCGCCCTGCAGTCATCCCTGAATCGAAGGCCGGCCATCACTCTCACCGCACCGCGCTGAGAACGAAAAATACGATGAACACTAGCAGCATGACCCCAGACCAATATCGCGTATGAAATGTAGGAGCGAAATATGCTAAAATAAGCTGTCCGTAGAAGGCCCGAAGAGACATCACTCGAAAGGCTCCGAAGCAAGTATAGCGATCTTACTAGCTTTAATGAAAGTTCATTAATGTGATGGTCCCACCGAAGTCGCGGATCAAGATGCACACCCAGAAACTTCACCTTGTCTACCGCCGAATCAACCCCACTTAGGTCTCTCATTGAGAAACCATCCTTTCAGTTTTTTCCTTATTCAGCAGCAATTTATTGTTATTAAACCATCTCTCAGCCATCTCCCGTGCTTCCCTGGACATAGTCGATGAAGCCTCTACAGTTTCTGCAATAACGGACACTGCCACGTCATCGGCAAAGAGCGTGCACCCCGACTGTTGATCATTTTGTGGTAAATCATTTATACAAATTAAAAAAAGTAATGGGCCTAAGATAGAGCCCTGGGGCACTCCAATTGAGATCCCACTACTCCTCGACAACACACCAGAGTACCGCACCGCCTGTGTTCTACCCTCAAGGTAAGACTGAATAAGCTCAATGCTTCTGGGAGAAAAGTTATAGGCTCCCAACTTTCTTAACATAATTGAATGGTCAACGCAATCAACAGCCTTGCCTAGATCGCAAAACAAGACCGTCCCATAACGAAGTTCACGGAAGGCCCCGCTGATTTCCGACACCAAATCGAGTATAGCTAGGGTGGTGTTTTTCTTTTCTCTAAAACCGAATTGGCTCTCACTAAACAAACCATTACTCTCAAAAAATCAATTATTTGTTTGGCTAAACATTTTTCTGAGATCTTTGAAATAATAGGGAGCAATGAAATTGGGCGATAGTTTTCAGTTATATTTATATTTCCTTTCTTGAACAGTGGGATAACCAAAGCAATTTTACAGGCTGTTGGAAATACATTTTCTCTGATACAAGAATGTATTAATTTAGTGAGGGGACTTAAAATATTATTTTTTATAGATTTTATCATTTGGACATTTAAGCCATATATGTCATGACTTTTCGTGTTTTTTAGACCATCAATAACATCTCGTACCCCATTAAGTGTTACTTCTGAAAAGGAAAAATTAGTTTGCAGTTGAATACTAAAGCTCATATTATCTAAAGGATCAGCATCTGAGTGTGGTATACTATTCACAAGATTGTGTGCAACATTCGAGAAGTAGTTGTTAAAATCATTTGAACTGATATTATTGGTAACAATACTTTGATAATTTTTTTTTGTATTTTTATTTACTATTTGCCACATAGTTTTACTCGGGTTACCAGAAGAGCTTATTAAATTATCGTTAGCAGCAATCTTAGCATCGCGAATAGCTTTACTGTAATAATTTTTATATTGTTTATATATATGCCTATTATTAAGAGTATTGCATTGTTTACCAATTTCGCCCAGCATTCTTAGTTGTTCCCGCATAGCTCGTAATTCATCATTAAACCAATTTATATTATTGGAATGGTCACATCTAACTACGTAGGTCTTTTCTGGAAATGACTGAAGATACGCCTGTTCTAAAACGTGAATGAATCTATCGAACCTGTCATTAATGCTCAAGTTATTGTCATTGACAAATTCCCAAGAGCTTTCAGACACTATATGAAAGAAAACCATTAACCCATTCTGAGTCACCAGTCGGCATACCTTTTTTGTATTTCTAAAACTCATTTTTTCCCTTGGCAAAGAAAAGTGAATGATCTGTTCTAAATGATCAGACAGATCAAGATCCACAACCTCAGCGCCATCAACATCCATATATTGTCCCTCACGAAGATGTTATCCAGTTCATCATCACCATTTATTTCCATAACTCTATTAACAAGTGTCCTACTCAGTAGGTGATAAAAGTAATCTGTATACAATCTATGGTTTCATGCTCCGGCTCCTTGATGGAGCAACGCTGAGCCGCACAGCCTTGTACACAAACCCCCTTATGCCTACTTTTTGTAACCAAGCCAAAATACTAACATTACTTGGGATACGATCCCATCAATATTGCTCCCAGTGTCTACGCGCTTAGCTAGTGGTCGGTCCCAATTTTCAGATGTTAAATTGTGAGTGTGGGTATTGTGGAGAAAAGTTACTTAAAAACTCCACTTCACTTTGTATATGTCACGCTCTTATTCACTCTCTCTCATTCACACAGGAATCGTGTCTGGTAGCCAGGTACATTGTTTGTTTCATCCCAAAACCCATCAAGGTATCGCACAGTCTCAGTGATGTAATCTCCATAGACCCGAAGCGTACATTAAAGTCACCCGCTATGATGAGTGTTTTGTTGGTATCAAGAGAAGCAAGAATACCCTCCAAATTAGTCAGAAAAGTGTCAAAGTGGCCCGAAGGCGACCTATATATAGCTAGAATATACAAATTAAAATCTCTTATACCAATACATGAACACTCAATACATTTTTCAGTATTACAGTTTAAAATAAAGTCTGAATTTAAATGTGTTGTTACCGACTTAATATTCTCATGCACCAATACAGCGGTGCCACCTCCAGAAGTGTCCTTCCTTGCTTGTAACCTTCTATTTTTAGTTCATTAATTTCCATTTCTGTCAGCCAAAATGTTCTGTGATACATAGAATGTCAATATGTTTATCCGCAAGAAATGCTTCAAGTTGTAGGACTTTATTCCTTAAAGATCTGATATTAATATTTAAAATTCTCAAACCCATCTTTGTACCATTTCCGATGCTTCCTTGGTGGAATGATTTTGTCCGTCCACCTTCTTGTGATTCATGTCCCGCCTTATTGTCCATTGTGGTAATTGCGGTAGTTGTTTCTGCTTGTAGCTCGATCATATTGCTGTCTATTGTAGTAGTTGTTTCTGCTTCGAGTTTCTTCTCGAAAAAACCGGAACCTCTTTACAACAACATTTTCTATCCAGTTCCGCCACATTGATGTTATTGATAAGTGATGTATTAGATTTATCAGTCATCTCTTTAAAACTTTCCGATTGGGTTCTAAAATTATTATACATATGATCTTTCATTGATTCTGAAATTGCCTTTTGTTTCACTTGATTTTCGTTTAGTGTTTCCCTAATTTTGTTGAAATTTTTTTTCATCATGTTTGTTAGGTATTAGACTCTTTATCTGCTTGAATTCAGAATCCAATTTGAGCTTTTCTAGTTCATGCTGCACCACTGCTTTTATTGTATTTTCCATTTTGGTTCTAGATTCTGCAACTTTGCCATCAAGATATTCAATAAATGACTTCATGTTCTCCTTATTTTTGTCTTCTAGGGTAGACAAACAAGAGTTGATATTAATACTGTTCTCACGAATGCAGTCCTTGCAATGATTTCTGATGCAAGGTGATATGTTCTTTATCGTTAGACCCTTTTGCTCTGAGCCTAATAAAGTTGAGCAACACATAAATATGTTTCACATATATCGCATTTTGCATGGCCATAGCTCTCAGTTTCCTCATTATTGCAGGATTTACACTTCACCATTGATATTTCTGAATATGGTTTTTATATGGAGTTTATCGGGCGATGGACAAAAAATTATAATAATAAATAAACCAAAATATTGATATCTTCAGAATTTGTTTACATTTATCTATTGTACGCTATTGTTTTCACTTTAAATTTGAATTATTTGCTAATTTTAATTTTTGGGAAATCACTAATTCGAAAATCCAAATAAGCTTATTGAGATCTATAAATTCCACAAAAAACAACTAATTTTGACCACTATTTCCCATCGAAAATTAGATAAAACGTAAAGCAATTGAACACACGTATATTCACTAGTGAAGCACAAGAATTTATAAGAAATGGGGCGCTATTATCACCCGAGGGCTGGCTGCTAGTAACCATATAATTATTAAAATGTAGTGCATATGCAGTGTGTCGATCGGGTACCATTTTCTAGAGTTCAGGCTCCTTTTATGGAAGTATCAATAAATTATTTACATTGCTGGGGGTCAAATGTTCAAGGTATATGTGTACAGTCCATAACGCTTTAGAGGAACAGCAGAAAAAAAACCTCTTTAAGATTTCTTCGGTGTTATTATTGTTAAATGTTTGCAAAACCTTATTTCTAGACTTAAAATTAGTTGTATGCATAATAAGTACAGAATTTACAATATGTGCATGGAAGCGTGTTACTCCTCCAACGGGAGAGGTCCTTCTGATTTTGGTTTTGTCTTCTAGCTCTAAGGGATGGAATTGTTCATAGAATATTGGTAAGTTTGTGTAAATCAGCCCGTGTTTGATATGATTGTTTGGGTCATATCTCAGGTGCGTTAGTGTATTCGTTAGCTGGGAGCTATTTAATCGAAACTTGTAAAAGTTATTCGACATGGTATCTATGTGTTCACTGATGGTTTCAATGCGAGCCATTTCATGTAGTTCCCGTATTCGCGTGCTTTTGTGAGCTGGGAAAGCTCCCCTTAGGAAGCGGTTTTGAATTAATTGAAGCCTTTGCCTTTGTGTGGCACTGGCCTGACACCATACCGCTGAGCCCTACAGCGTACAGTAGTGTTGGTCTTATAATGGTTTTGTATATTGTGAGTTTGTTTCTGGGGCTTAATATTGACCTGGGTTTAGTTACTAAATGTAGTTGATGGCTTACATATTATGCCTTCCTAACTACTTGAGTGGCGTGTTGGGGTTGTGTGAATCTCAGTCTTTGATCAAGCGTTATGCCTAGGTACTTAACCTTGTTGCTGGGTGTTATGTATTGTCCATTTATGTTTAGTGAGGTAACTCTGTTGTTTGTGAATTTACGTGTGAATACTGTTAACTCCGTCTTGGATGGATTAATGTTTATTTTCCACTTGCTGGTAATATGGGAGGAGTTTGCTTAGGTGGTAGGATAGCCTAGCCTTCTCTGCCTGCGCATAATATGATCTGGCTGTTATGGCTATATCATCCGCGTACAGTGAAAGATACATGATTAGGGATGCCGGAAATGTATAAATTAAATAGTTGCGGGGATAGGACGGTACCTTGTGGACCCCCGGCATTTACCATTAGTTTTTCGGTTACATTGCTAAGTGTGTTTAAAAGTGATATTGGCCGATAGGATTGGGGATATTTTGGATCTTTACCCGTTTTTTTTTATCATTGCCGCATAGGCTTGTTTCCAGTATTGCGGAAAATATTGTAATCTTACTACGGCATTGATAATTTGAGTGTATTGAATAATTGCTTTGCGCGGTAAGTTTTTGATAAGATTATAGGTGATGGTGTCAGGTCCAGGTGATTTGTTATTTGGCAGCCTTCTAATGACGTCAATTACATTACGTAGAGTTACAAGCAGTGATTTAAGTTTTTGGGTCGGCATGGGATATTAATGAGTGTTAAAAGCCAACACGCCATCACGGATTCTGTAGTGTTGATTTGTGCAGGGGTGATATTGGGAGGGACGTTATGTATTGCTTCCAATAGTTCGCCAGAATCTTTGCTTTCTACGTGTCTTTGAACATTTGTTGTCCGTCTCTGTCAATTAATGCTGGTATCGTTTCCCGATCCTTGCGCAGGCTTTTCGCTAACCGCTAACCTCCACAAAGATTTACTCTGTTTATATATTCGACCCAGCCTTGGACCCAGCATGCTTCTTTATGTTTATTAATTAATGTCTTGATGGCGATTGTTAGATTTTTAACCATTAGTCCATCCATAAGTGGTGTATGCGTGCAATGCCACCTGTTCCTGATTCAATTTTTGTGATTAATAATTTCAATTATACTAGGTACCTAGTGGTTTTATTCGATCTTTAATACGGATCTTAGGGACAGTGGCATTCCGGACGGTTTGAATATTCTCAGTCAAATTGCCGTGTAATGCAAGTTTTGTTTCTAATAGAAAAAATATATGGAATAAGTTATCTCATATAAAATGTTCAAATTCTCCTTTCTTTGACTTTATACTATTACAGTTCCAACATAGGATTCTCGGCATTTAAATATCGAAATTCTGAAGCTCTTCAGTGAAAAATTTTATTGATTGTTGCATAATGGCGATTTTATCACCTCTGCATGAAATTAAGATAATGGTCCAAGGCTCAGTAATTCATCAAATTGACAAGTTTATTGATTTCGAATATTTTTCGGTTTATTTCTTGACTTTACCTCTTGTTGCTTTGCAAGTTATAGCGGAGGCAATCAACTCTCCCTTTGTTTCTGGAGTTTTCCCGTGTTGCTTGAAGAGAGCAGTGATTATTCCTCTCTACCAGGGGGGGTGAACACTACTAATTTTTAAATGGGCTTGGCCTATTGAGCTTTCACCAGTTTGGCTTTCGTGAGTCTATGAGCACGGAGGATGCCATCGTTAGCTTTCTAGAACACCTTTACAACAGTCTGAACGCTGGTGGGGTTGCAGCAGCAGTGTTCTGTGACTTGTCAAAGACTTTTGACTGCGTGAGTCACTGGGTGCTGCTGATGAAACTGGAGCTCTATTGTTTTAGGGGAACTGCCCTTAAGTGGTTCTGTTCTTACCTTCCGATGGCGTTCAGGCTGTTAAATTTAATGGTGGTACCTCTGGGGAACCTAATTTAAATACGGGTGTGCCACGCCACAGGGTTCAGTGCTTGGTCCTCTGCTTTTCCTCATTTACATGAACGATTTACCACAACTGCAGAGAACCGGCAGATTTACACTATTTGCAGATGATATCACCATCCTCTGGCATGACTCAGATGGGGCTCTAATGGAAGCTTATATATGAAGCCCGTTTTGTTGAGAATAAAAGACTGGTGTGACGCAAATTGTTTGACATTTAATGTATGTTAGCAGTCAGCTGATAAACCAGAAGCGGTTCCCAAAACTGCTACGTTGCAGGATAGCCGAGCAAGCCGATAAGCGCGAGAAACATATAATCTGCTTACGAGACGGAAGGCAGTCTTCGTCATACCGTAGTTAATATTGTATGTTTGAGATGACCAATAAATGTTTTTGTGAAAAGTATGAATTTGGAGTATTTTTGATAATGAAAAGTAATTCGAGTTTTCATCAGAAGTGGGATTGTCCCGTGTCCAGTGCCGTAAAGATAATATCTCAGACAATACAAAAAATTAACGGGAAAAGTGCCGGCTAAAAATGGCCAAAGAATGTTGTGCAAACGGTGTCTCACCGTACGTTGAAATAACTCTGGAAGTAGCATGAAGCATCACCAAATATCCAGCCTAATTAAACATCACCAAATATCCAGCCTGATTCTGAACTCATCGCCAAAAGGTGCAGTAAGAAACTAATTAATTTAATGGCTGCCCAACAACAGCAAATTGCTTAGTTAGCGAAACAAACAAAGGAGGCGATGGTCGATGATGTCATCATCACTTTCTCAGTCAACGCCCAACATTTTCCGTAGCAGATGGATCAAGAACGCAAGCGTCAACTTCCTAAGCATCATTCAAATTAACCAGCTACGATCCTAACAACAGCAGCGTATCCACGAGTGGTTAGAAGATGCTACGAAACGTGCCGCCACGCCGAACTTCGTCGATCCAGACAAGGTCGTTGCAGAGGCTCAAGTACGTTTGTCGAAGATTCTCAGATGGCTGACAGGGACGGAGGCAAATTTATGCAGTTGAAGTACTATCCAATATCCAATGCCAATGCAAGTACGGCGGCCACTGTTAGTTGCCGCTACGTCTATGGCCTTTCGCCAAATAAACATGTGAGTAACTGAGTAACGTTTTGTCGTTTTGGTTACTGCTTTGTCATGATTATGATTGATGTAAGTTATTTCTTTTTCAAAGTTCAAAAATAAATAATTTAGAGGGAGGAAAGTTTAGTTTAAGGAGAATATTACAAATTTGGGTGGCATTGTTTAAATAATCTCTTTGTACTGTATGTAGTGCCAAGTTGACCTTACGTTATGTAGGGTTGGGATTTTGACCGTCAAAATCTTTTGTGGTCAATTGACTGGTCAATTGACTAAGCACCGGTCAAATTCCTCAGTTTTGTCAAAATAAATGAAGGCATGAATAATTGCATAGCAACGTGTCTTTATTATTGAAAAAGCTAACAAAAAATAAAGAAATCATTCTAAGAAACAACAAAAACAAAAATGACACATAAATATTATGTATAATACTAATCTACTTTAGTAAATTACTAATGACTGTCTGGCAGTGCTGGCCTTAGCTTAGATAACGGCACATCATCCTCATCACTGAACTCACCCTCGACATTTCCTTTATATTCTTCAGAATTTTTTTTATATTTAAAAACATGACGTTACAGGATTCAGTGAGGCCAACTTTTCTCTAATTTAACCATCTGTATCTCCTATGGTTTACGAGATCCCTGTAGAGGGCATTCTTATCTGGGACACCCTGTATATAATATATATTATATAATATATATAACCCCAAAGGAATTTTAATTTTCAAAATATGCATCTATTTTGGATGATATTTTATTTATATTTACCAAAAAATATATAGATTATTGTGCTGGGGTCTTATCAAAGAATTACCAAAAAATTGCTTACCGTAAATTTTGCTTAAAAATGCTCTTCAAATCTTCCACAGTTGCAAACGTGTTCAACGATCAAAGCACACTAGGGTTGCCAACTCCAAGATTTCATAAATCGGGATGTTGCACATAAAAAATCGGGACATTCCTAATAAAATCGGGACTTAAAGTAAAGAGTTAAAAGTTTGCTGTTCACAACATCAGTTTTGAATCCAGGAAGGATTTTTAATCAGAATATAGAATATAGTGAAGAATAAATTTTATTCGAATTTAAAAGAAGGCCATGGTTAGAGTTACACATCTTAATATTTCCACTATTCTTACTTACGTGAGTAACTTTAGCTAAATATGTTATCATTACACACTTTTTCAGTGTTCAGTGGAGAAAATGACAGGTGGAAACATAGTATAGCCTCAAAAAATGTAAGAAGCACCTGTTATTTTCACTTTTCGCATGGCACTCTGCTCGCTACGGGGGCTCAAGAAAATGAAACTAACTAGGGACTAACCCAAACGAAACCCAAGACATACCCAAAATCCAAAAAAAACTGTTTAGAAATATAACCTTAAAAAAATAAAAAAACCAACGGGGTTTGAACGCGGGTCGCCGAAGTCAAGGCTAACATGAGGCTAACCATGCAAACCCCTAGACCATCAGGGCACACACAAACGACTCGTTGCATCGCGACGACCGACATGGCGCGATAAAGTTACTAACGTGAGTAAGAATAGTGAAAATATTAAGATTACACAAGTGTGTAACTCTAACCATGTTCTTAAAAGAAAGGCACAATAGGACATTGTATAGAAAAAAATAACGGAATATAGAATAGAAATCCTACCTAGTATGTACAGGGTTATTCATTATAAATGGACACCCCCCTTAACTTGGTTATTTTTAAAGATAGAGGGATAATTTTTTTATCGACTTGTAGGTAATCATCTTAATTTTTTTATTAGTTATGAAAATATTATACAGGGTGGTCTCATAAGCAAACGCCAATATAAAGTTATATTTTTTTAAATGGAACTCCCTGTATATTATTGTATTTTTGGATTCTACTTAAAATTCTAACCATATTTTATGTATGATGTTACATCTCTAGAGCTAGTAGTTTAACAGCTATAGACAGTTGAAAATCGGTACTTTGGCTACTTTTCACCTTGGTAGCAAGAAGAACATTAGAGATGGAGGAAAATGAACTTCACATTCCTATCTTAAGTTTTCAAGTGCTATCTGATGGGGCTAACTGGCAGGCGGTACCATGGGTACCAAATCTGGTACCTTGGCAGGTACCATCAGTTAGCACCATCAGATAGCTCTTGAAAAGTTAAGATAGGAATGTGAAATTCATTTTACTCCATTTTTAATGGCCTTCTTCCTACCAAAGTGAAAAGTAGCCAAAGTATCAATTTTCAACCGTTTATAGCTGTGAAACTACTAACTCTAGAGGTATAACATCATACATAAAATATGTTTAGAATATTAAGTAGAATCCAAAAATGCAATAATATACAGGGTGTTCCATTTAAAAAAATGTAATTTTATATTGGCATTTGCTTATGGGCCACCCTGTATAATATTTTCATTACAAATAAAAAAATTAAGACGATTACCTACAAGTCAGGAAAAAAATTATTTCTCTATCTTTAAAAAATAACCAAGTTAAGGGAGGTGTCCATTTATAATGAATAACCCTGTACATACATTGAAAACATAACATATCATTATCATTGAGAAGCAACTAAAAGGCTACTTCTTGTAAATTCTAATTATGTGTAGATAACATATTACAAAGGAAATTTAAGTGTGTGCACTATGTGCGCATATCAGAAGTGAAACTTCTTAAACTTAAACGCCCTAGCCTCGGATTTGGTTAAAAAGTAGTTTTTTTTTAAATATACCAAGGGGGGAAAAAGGGAAGGCATAAATGAAAAAAAAACTATTCTTCATAAAAGTTTCGGTTATGTCTTGGTAACAGAGAAAGCCCCATATTTTTATCTTGTAAACTAACAAAGATATCACAATAATTAAACGCCCTAGCCTTATACATATCTTAACGGATTTGGTTAAAAAGTAGTTTTTTCAAATATAACACTCAATTAACAAAAAAGGAAGGCCTAAATGAAAAAAAACTATTCTTCATAAAAGTTTCGCTTATGTCTTGACAAGGTAATAGCGCAAATCCCATATTTTATCTTGTAAACTAATAAAGATATCAGAATAACAATAGTCTCATATTTTTCTTTCGCCAGGTCGTGTCGCTCATCGTCTATCGCCCGCTGCGTTCGCCCGCCGTGTTCGCTTGCTGCGTTCGTCCGCCGTGTTCGCCAGCCGTGTGTCGCGACCTTCAAATTTCACTCCCGGCGCGCGTTAAGAAGATTCACTTCAATAACATTTTGTTTTGTAATAAGTAAGAACTAGTGCTGGCAAAAACCGTGAAAAGTTGAAACCGGTTATTCGGTTTTCTTAAAAACCGGTTTCGGATAAAACCGGGTATTCGAATAATAGTGAAAACCGGGTAACCGGTTAACCGGTTAATCGGATAGCCGGTTAATCGGAAAACTGGTTAATCGGTTAATACACAGTCATCATAGGCTAAACATAATTTATAATTTGTTCTTAAGCATATTTCCATTAGTTCAGTTTCCCTGCCGATTAGGGCACAATCATTAAATTCTAGTGAACCAAATTTATTCCAGTTTTTGGTCGTTATTGAAATAAACCCCAAGGTAATAATTAAATTAAAAATATTGTTTATTACAAATTACAATCGATATAAATTCTGAGCAGAAAAAATATTACAATTTTTTAAAACTTAAATAAATATAAAGGTATTCTATTAAAGGTAGATATTATTTTTCAATCGCCCTCTAAAAGCATTTCCAAATATAATCACCGTCCAGTAGGTATGTGGTATGTTACCATTCCAAATACCCAGTTTTTACTTTACTTTCTATCTTTTTTACCATTACTTGAGAACTCGGTGGCTCAGTGCCATGTAACTAGATTATCGAATAATCGCTTAATCGGTTAGCCGAGAAACCGGTTATTCGGTTAATCGGTTAAACGAGAAATCGCGTAATCGGTTAACCGAGTATCCGGTTAACCGGTTTCGGTTTTTTGAAAAACCGCGGATAATCCGAAAGCGGTTAACCGACTATCCGAAAAACCGTCTTCGGTTGCCAGCACTAGTAAGAACTAGCAACTAAAAAATATATTCTATTGCGTTATTTTAAAGGAGTATTTTTTTGGCTTTTTGCCGAAGTCAGCTTTGATTTATTGCTAATC
>MU185416.1:0-48265 GCA_016904865.1 Pissodes strobi | reverse complement strand
TGTGTAAACTTAAGTTTTATTTGTAACTCACTTTTAATATACCTCTAGTTTCCTTTTATATAAGTAGTGAATATATAACGGGTGTATCTTGTATCTCTTTGTCGTTTTTGCGAGCAAATTTGATTCTCGATCGGAAATCGGGACATTTGGCGTCCCGCCATAGGTCTTGGCGGGACGTAATAAAATGGCCCCAAAAATCGGGACGTCCCGCGAAAATCGGGACGGTTGGCAACCCTAAAGCACACCCACACAGACACAATTACATTAATTAAAACATCAACGTACGTAACACGTTTGGACTTGTTAGCCGCATGAAGCTTAATCGTGGTGTGGGGCGATACGCTAGGTAGCGCCGCGCCGCGGTCCTGCTTGAATGAAAAGTTTTTGACCGATTTTGACCCGGTCAAAATCTCTCCGGTCAAAATCTGTCAAAATCTCGCACAACCCTAACGTTATGTAATGCTTTTGAATACTACGTTGAGAAAATCATTAAATACTGATAAAGTAAATAATTAAAATGTTGAATCAGTATCTGTTGTTTTGTATTTTAAAATTGCAGTGCTAATGTGTCGCAGGGACGCTCCAGCAGCCCTCGTATGTGCGGCGTAGACCCACGCATGGCAATTCAATGAGATGTACTTAGGTGTGGTCTTATCAGTTGTCAATAAAAGTATAGTGACAAGTAATAATGGCGAGCACATTAACATTAAAGAAAAAGGGAGTAATGATAGTACTTCGGACCGTGTGAAATATTTCAATAAAGTTATGGCAATTCCATGATCAATTTATGAATTAAACAAGGAATGATAATATTTTAACAGACGAAGTCTAAGGTATTTGAGTGAAACACTGACATTGCAAAATATAAACTTCTGTTACTATTTTCTCTTTCTAAAATTTCAGGCTAGCAATCTATTATTCTGCTTACGTGGAAAACCGAGCAGTGTGCGCAAGCACGAATACAAAGTTCAGCCAACGCCACCTTCGGTGGCGTTGGTTCAGCCGCACAGGTGCAAGATAAAGAACTCCGACCGAGTCCGACCGGCTACGCTACGACTGGAGATGGGCAATTGAGAGAGAGAGATGTTTGCATAATCGAGATATCATTCGATCGTTGATTTTAATACATCGATCATGAAGTTGTTTGGCCGTTGCTCTTAACATTTACTACCAAAGAATATTCCACTATAGAATATTCTTTGGTACTAGGTACCACTTATGTTATATGGTTGTTAGTCGCACTATTGAGTGGACTTAGACATTGTTTAAACGACAATGACTTAGATTAGAGATTTGCCTATACTCTAAGGTGTGTACCATCGAGAGATGTCTCGATGAATTATGAATAATCTAGATTTCACTGATTCGTTCCAGAAATGAAACCGTCGAGATACGAGATATTATAATTTAGTACTAGTAGTTAGGATATAAACTATTAGTTTGTTTTGCTAATTATTTTAGAATTTCAGCCGACGTCAGGGCCATGAGCCTTAAAGGTAAAATGGCTAATATTAAAGTTAAAACGTTTAAAGCTGATGTAAGTTGTTTGGAATTATAGTTTTGACGTTCTCGTATTCTAACTTAAATGAGAACGAATCTCACGAATTGTGGAAGGTATTGCCTGTAATACAAAACTGGTGTAATAGATTTGCCTAAAATAATTGTTGCAATAATTGTAATGTTATGGTGATAGTCCACTTATGATTTTGTTGAATTGAATTGATCTATTGGTTCAGCTGTTGATTCATTTGAATATTTTATCATTTCTTT
The DNA here is from genome assembly GCA_016904865.1 of Pissodes strobi. Classification (NCBI taxonomy): domain Eukaryota; kingdom Metazoa; phylum Arthropoda; class Insecta; order Coleoptera; family Curculionidae; genus Pissodes; species Pissodes strobi. The sequence continues at coordinate 46,495 of MU185416.1, read as the reverse complement.
TTGCCATACGATATGCAGTTTAGCAAATAGATTTTCCTAAAATTATTGTTGCATTTGTAATATAATGATAAATAGTAATAAGAAGTAAAAGAAAAGGATAGTAGCGATCCTACTATGCCTTAGAAGGTAAAGTTGACACTATCAGCTATGTAAGATGTAAAAATGGCTTAGTGGCAATCCCACTAGACTTGGGTGAAAATAGATGGCAGCACCATCTAAAATGTAAAGAAAGTTAGTGGCAATCCCACGATATGTGACTAAAAGTAAGGGGCAAGTGGCGATCCCACTCTGCTTAGATAAAAATAGGTGGCAAAACTACCTAGTTAACAAAGATAAATACAAATAAAGAAATAAAGTATGAAAATAGGTACACTTCATAGTGGTAATCATGAACAACAATAAAGTTTACTATGTAAACAATGACTAATTTGATACATGTTTCAATGTCTGAATAATAACTATCAACACTAGAGAAAATAAATTACCGTATTAATCGTGGACTATTACAAAAATACTGCTCTAGTTTTTTGCATTTCTAGAAACATAGGTATATTAGAAGCGAGGACGCTCCACTTGCAGAATGGCCGTGTTAGCAGTCAGCTGATAAACCAGAAGCGGTTCCCAAAACTGCTACGTTGCAGGATAGCCGAGCAAGCCGATAAGCGCGAGAAACATATAATCTGCTTACGAGACGGAAGGCAGTCTTCGTTATACCATAGTTAATATTGTATGTTTGAGATGACCAATAAATGTTTTTGTGAAAAATATGAATTTGGAGTATTTTTGATAATGAAAAGTAATTAGAGTTTTCATGTATCTAAAACCAATATTCTTAATTTTAAAGAAGACCAGAGATCAATGATATATATATTTGAATAATGAACCTGTCACCATGCCATCCTTCACTATGTTTTCGGGTGTTTCAATAGACAAATCCCTTAAATTTGAAGTCCATATTACTAACGTGGGCAAGAAAGTTTCATCTGGCTGTTACGCTCTACGAGTTATTGCCACCAATCTGAATTATTCCATTGCCACCTTCGATATGGAATGTGCTTTTGGGGTTCGTGCTCGGATTACCCTTTTAATTCACTATTTGTACTGCAGAAAAAAAAAGAATTAGATGTCTATGTGGAGCCAAGCCTCGTGATAATATTTGAACACTGTGTTGTGTTTTTATTCTGGAAACAGTTTGTTTGGTTTTTAGAAAATAAAAACATGAACTAGTATTAGGTAACCAGTATAATACTCGACAAAATTACTTGCTGAGGCTAGCCATTCGGGCCATTCCTCACTCTGAACTTGTCCGTTGCTCTGTTGCATATGGAGGTAAAAAATTATTTAATAATTCCACTTGATATAAGAAAACTTAAGACCTACGCCTACGCATAAAGGCGAAGAGATTTCTAGCTGGTAAAGCTTACTATAATTTAAGCGAATTTTATAATGATTAGCATTTAGGTATTTTTTATGTTTTGTATTTTATCCTATTTTTACTGTAACTTGTGTCTAGTTTTATAACTTCTATAAATGTTTTGGCTTTGTCTACAACATTTATGTTTATATTGACAATAAAGCATTTTTTGAGTTGAGTTGAGTTGAGGAAATTGGTACCCATAATCGAAGCACTACTTACGTGATTCTGTAGTCGGTATTTTATTCTTATTTCTAGGCATTTCTGGAAGATCCTTATCATACGTCGATGTGAATGGTCCTGGAGGTGCTATAGGGGGCTGCTGGGCCTCACCTGTTAACTTTGCATCCTTTACGCTGGTTGACATGCCTTTCAGGAGGGTTAGTCACGCCAAGAAGTTGATTTTCCCCTTCCATGCCGGTTTTACTCGTTGAGGGGCTGCTACAAGTTGCTGATTTCGGTTCGTTGCTAATGTTTTAGGCTCTATTTGATTAATCCTAAATATATATACAGGGCACCGCTCATCGATTGAGCGGTGTTCACCGCCACAGTTTGCACACTTTATATTTTCGGAATTGCAACTTGTGATTTCGTGTTGTAAGGCACATTTACTACACTTAATTTCACGTTTACAATAAGTTGCAGAGTGACCGAAACTTTGGCATTTCTTACAATGAATTATCACTTTGGCGATTCTCCAATTTTCCCAGGGGATCCTGATGTTAAACAAGGTTTTGCACTCCTGGTTTAATCTTTTTACCGTATATTGGTTGCTTACTACCTACCACTAAAAATAGTGGATCCCTCGCTTTTTTTTCCATAGTGTATATTTCACTGGTGTCCATATTATATATATGTTTCTTTTAGTTCGCGTTTAATATCCGTTATGGATATATCGCGATTCAGCCCATTAAGGACGAATGCGCGTGTTTTCATGCCCCTTTCAGCATATGTATGATCTTAGACTATATAGCAGGTATGATATTGTTGTTCTTCTTTGTCCAACGCTCTTTTTAACGTCAACCATTCTCTGGTTAATTCACCATATACGATTGTTGTATATCTCGCATACTTTACGTTATATTTTTCAATTTGTAAAGTTTTTGGAATTTCTACTACAGTGGCTGGTGGGTGCCTATTTTTTGCTTTAACAACTATTGGCGGTGGTTTATCTTGTTTTTTAGTCTCCGTCTCAATAGGTTTTCTTCGTCGGATGGCTGTTTGCTGTTTTGGCCTTTGGCTTTCCGTTTGTGGTCGAGGTATGAGTAGATGTCATTCTTTCCGCTTCCCTAGTTTCAGGTTCAGCGTCTTTCGGAAGAATGTCGAACCGATTTCTCAATTCAATAACGGGGGCATTTTGCTCAAAATTTAGTGGTCTTGCCATAAACTCTTTCTTAAAAGAAATAGTTTTAAATGGTGTTTTAAAACCATCCTTGTCGATTAAAGGCATTCCTTGTGTACCTTTATCAATATAAATATCCGTATCCATCGACGAATTCGGGCTAAGGTTGTCTATGCTGTCTTTGTGTTTTGTACGACTTTTTTCTGTATTTCGCCTTTTTTATGCGAAGTGTGTGGTTTTAGGACTTTTTCCGACTTTTTCATTCTAACTAATGCTTATCCTGTAAATGTTCTATTGTCTTGTTTAAATTGCGGCTAAATTATTCTGTCGAAGTTTCAGGGGGCACTTTCTTTAATTGTCCAGGTCCGGATCGTATTCGTTATTGTTTACTGACGTAAGCGTAAGACAAGTAATGGAGGAATCAGTATCGCCTTTTTTGTTGCTGATGGGCTTCCGTGCCCTGCAACTTTTCCGCACAACTTAAGCTGGTTTTGTTGTTTTAACACAGTAAACAACTGTTTAAAGGTGTATTTTATTCGCAAAAACGATTTTAAATCGCGTTTTGTTCTTACACTGGGAACAAATCAAATACCAGTCCTATCGCTACGAACGCTGCGGCAACTAGAGGTCTAGCTGTTAACTACTGAAATACTGAACCACCGTCCACCAGAGCATTTGAAACGAATTTGCTGGAACTTAAATACATGACGGTTGGCGTTGCACGCACGGTATAGGGAACGGAGTGCATTATGTTTCCTAGACTGTGTCTGCACACGGTATAGAGAACGTAAAAATGCGTCCGGGAGTCCGGCACGATATTGAAGGCGTGTACGCATAGCCTTGTGGACATACTAACCTTGCCTTGTTGATTCCGGATCCGAATTGTCTGAGTCAGACTTGCCAGTGCTAGGCCCTCATACCACATGGTATGTGGCTAGGCCACAGCACAGTTTATACCGTATCCAAATTAGGGTATAAACTATAGCTACAGCACAGCTTATACCCTATTCGGTTACGGTATAAACTGTGGCTAGGCGTGACGCAAGTCATTCCATAAGGTTTGTTTAAATCTTTGCCCTCAATGCATTCGGGGCTTAGCGACATTACTTTTTAAAATGATTCAAGGGCATCTCTTAGAAAACGCATTTTAGCTTTGGGGAAAGTTTATCGAAAATAGTTTTAATCTTTGATCTAATTGTGTAGGTTTTTATGTGTAACTTCGTTTCCCATTATATTGTATTTTTGACTCTCTTATGCTTATGTAGGATAGATTTCTTTATAAGAATGCTATTTTTTTTTTATTGACATGTAAAAATGCTATTTTGAGTGCTATAAGAACAAAATCTATCCATCTAATATAAAATAATGAAACAAAACACAGGTTTTACTTAAAATATATACATATAATTCCTATAACTAGTACTACAGCCCAAAGTGTTCTTTCCTTTTTGCCTTTCCTCGCAAAATTGCTTCTTGGAATAATTTACAATACAGTTCAATTGCTGCCGGCGAATCATCATTCCCTGGCACAGGATAGGTTACAAGATTGGGGTTACAATTTGAATCAAGTATACCAATAGTTGCAATACCCATTTTAGCGGCATCCCTTACTGCAGTGTGTTGTGTCAAAATTGTGTTCAATGTGTTTAAAAATATGCATAAATCAGGTAAGCGAGTCACTGCACGGAACTGTTTTTCTGAATTGGTAAAAATTCCACCCCTCCAAAAGCGTGTATGGGCGAATTCGCCACATTCTTTTGCATATCGCTCGACTAAGTGAGCATTTTGTGCTCCCCGCAGAAAAAATAGTATAATGGCGTCGCGGTAAGCCATATGGGCGGCTACATTGAGAGCACAACGTAAATATTCTGCTGTTTTATCTAAATCGAAGATGACATGTCCTAATCTTGACCCATATAAATATGGGAGCATTCTGTTGTCGAGCGATCCTTCTCTGTGGCCATAGTGTACTCGGGCCTCAAACAAATCTTTAACGGTAAATAAATTGTGAACCTTGAAGTAGTCTGGTTGTTTTAAAACTTCTTGTCTGATAGATTCGGTGTCTTGAACTAAAATTAGAGAATAAAAGTCAATTCTCAAATACAGATTAAATTTTGGAAATAGTACCTGTGTCTTGTGGGACTGGTGCTTCTGAAGGTTGTGGGGCTGCTGAAGAAAGTAAGCGAGCATTCAGAGCACATTTCTCTGTAAAATTTAGAATATTTCTGATTTTTAACATTTCGATTTTTTCGGTTAAAATCTAAGGTTAATGGAATGCTCCTCCTACAGACTAGAGATGGGCAATAATAATAACCGGTAAACCGGTTTTTTGTATAACCTATATACTCATTTAAAACAAGGGATTATTTTTTTGAAGTGGAACTACATCTCGCGCGCTGGGAGTAAAATTTCAAAGACGCGACACACGAGCTAGTCTAGTGGAACGAAAATCCGTCACGATATGTTTTAGGGATGCAACGATACTGAGAAGTATCGATTGTACTTGTGAGTATATTATATTCGATACTTTGAAAATAAGTATCGATACTTTTAGGTATCGAGTACGAGTACACGTTTCATGTAATTTAGAGGCAAATGACCACAAATATACATTTATACAATTAAGCGGGTGTTCGTATATTAGTTATTCCAATTTTCAATTACTATTCCAAAGGTCTTGTATGTATAGATCATTGACTACACTAATAATAAAATTAAAGAAATATAATTTAAAAACAATCTTATTGTATCAAATTACAAAAAACGACTCAGGACATTTAAACTGTAAACATAAAGCATAAATATTAACGTAATCAGTGTTGCCAAAATGTTTCAAGAGGATTCGTGAGAATTTTATATTAAAAATCGTGAGAAATCGTGAGATTTTAAAAAGTCCTAAAAAGAGATCAAAATAACGTTCATTGTACTTTTACAGCCGATTTTAAGTTAGTATGTTTTGCGGTATTTTCGTGCTTTTTAAGCTCTCCTTTTCCTCTAGATATTAAAATATCGCTAACCCAGATTATACACCTAAAATATTTTTAAAATCTGCAGTAAATATAAAATAACTTATTTGTATAAAAAATAAACACATTATCAAGCATAAAGCTGACCTTTTGTACTAGACGTGGCCCATTTCCATTCCTTTTCCCAGTCAGTTTTATATTTTTTTTGATAAGGGATTTTTTTAAGAGAGGGATATTCATGAACTGATTCTTCACTGTCGGACATATTCTTAGGCTTTAATAAAACAATTCACTACTGTCAATAAACAATACCGTACACCGTATAAAATTAAAATAAAAAAATACCGCAATACGAACTGCAAATAAAAGCACTCTCCTATGCCTATGATGCATTGATGCAATAAAAGTAAGGCAAAGCGCCTGGCTGCCCGCGCGATTCCACGGAACTGATATAGCAATCTGTTTGAAGTTCGGGACTTCCCCGAATTTCAATGAAATAATCCAGTGGCAGCGAGAGTCCTAATGCTTAACCTAATTTGCGCTTAACCTAATATATTTGTGACGTTTGTTATGAATGAAAAAACGTTATTTTTTTGGAAAGTTTATAAAATTTGATGTAAAATTAAAAAAATCGTGAGAAACGCTACGTGATTCGTGAAATCGTAAGATATTTTCCAAAATCGTGTAATCTCACGATTAATCGTGAGTTTTGGCAACACTGAACGTAATATTTAAAAAGAAAAACAGTGACCCCCTGTAAGTCCTCATGATATAAATGGCTTTTTAAATATACAAAGGGCCGAATTTGACGATGCCTCAAGAAATGTAATTAAACAACCTTATGCTCAGTATGCTCTAGAGAATCTAGCGCTATAATATCTTAAGGCCCACTAATTTATTAGATATTTTAGTGTCATTTTAAAGGCAAGCTATAGGATTTAACGGATAACATTTTTAACGTTGTATTTGATACTTTCCCATTTCAAATATGAAAATTAAACTTCTGTATGTAAATTTCAGGTGCCTAAACTTATATGTTTACATACATTTAGATACAAAAATTATAAAAAAAAACAGAGAGTTTCGTTTCTTTTCGGATAAGTGCTGCTTTTTACATACCTCGTAACCATCATATAATAATAATTCATGTAATTTAGAATAATTGTCAATTGGTGATGTTTTTTATTTAAAAATTCACCTTACCTATTAACCTAGATAACAGGTATAATTTTCCAAAAAATTAATAGGAAAACATAGAGCATATTATAGGTAAAAAAAATTGTTCACACACCACTTTTTCTTGGTATTTTCCCAGGATTTCTTTATACAGGTATTTAGCTAATAAAATGAAGTTTACACATCTGAAATTTATCCTAAGGAATTTAATTTTTATATTTCGAATATACCTAAAGTATCTAGCAAAGTTAAAACATTTAAATGATCCGCAAAAACTCACGTATTTTTAAATACATGTTGGCAATATTTATAAATTATAACTTTTTTGTGATTACTGTACCAGTAAGTAATAAACAACAAAACTATATAAATACATAGTATAAGTATTTATTTTTTTGTTGTGCAGTCGTTTTAGGAGACGCCACTGGTAATCTGGGTCGCCATATGCAAGAACCAATCCGGTCTAATGTCAATATGTATTTTGTTCCTTCCTTCCTATTCTTTATTCATTGGTGCGCACGGTCAATATACTAGATATATTGACCGTGCTCAGTGCGCACCTTTTTTGAGAATTAACCATGGAATTAACAGATAAACAAGGCTTTATCTTTATCGTCATCTGTCATTCTGTCAACAAAAAAGTGCCTTCCAGTGTTGCCGTTCTATTACAATTGTAATAGATCTATTACTATTTTCAAGCATCTATTACTCTATTACCTTAGCGGTCAAATCTATTACCATTACTAATGTTTTCATAAAACTGAGTATTTATCACAAATTACACAAACTACATGTCCTATTTTAAAGATACTTTTATAAACGCAACCACAAACACTTTCCTGCCACTACTATGTAAACCTAGTCAAAATTGTTAAATCACTCATGTTCCGTTTACCGGCAAACTGGTCTTTGTGTTGCTGTTTGCTATATTGCCCTCCCGTACTGAATCATAAGTAAAGAAGGAGATAGCGAGATGCCAACTCGAACCTCGAATATATCCATTCCGATTTCTGTTTCGTTTGTGGGAATTGTCGGCATTCGGCATCACATTGTCGCACTTTATGGACTTCCCCCTGTCCGATCTTACTTGGGAGTTTGGGAGTGCTCGAAGTTAATTTTCTAGATTTCTAGTGCGGTTATTAGTTTTGAATCTTTGCATTTATTGATTATTCATCATGGACAGGTAAAAATAGTAACACACTTTAATTTCTTTAGGTACCATTTTTATATATATTTTTTTAAGATTCGTAATAAAAACGCATAAAAAGCGTGACGGAGAAGATGTTAACAAATTTACAAAATATAATATGACATTTTTTATGGGGAAAATTACGGATTGCCCCTAATCTATTACAATTTTCAGAAATCTATTACTTTTTAGCAATCGATCTCTTACCCTAAATCAAAGTCATGTGGCAACACTGGTGCCTTCCCATTCTACACGATAAGTCGATAAGGTTGTTCATAATTATTACGCTTTTCATATTCACATTAAATAATAACTAAATTGTTTCGCAATTAACAATAAGAATACCAATTGTAGAACATTAACACTGCAACTTTTATTCTTAAACTCGTAATAGTGAACCGTAGCGTAGCAAATAAAATAAATGAAATAAGTCGAGGGTTGTCCACCGATCTGAGATCGGTGGGCGAAACCCGCAAAAGTTTAGGGGAATCACCGAAAAGAAAACGGCGAACGAAGTAATCAAAGCAAAAAAAATACCATTTTACTTACACGCCTGCCAACATTGAAATAAAAGTAAATGGGGCTTGCTTTCTGCTTTTGCCCAAGATTGGTTTGGCTTTTGGCCTATGTTTATTAATATTTCGATTTTAGTTATTTTTGCAATTATTGTTAATAACTATTGTTTATGGCACTTTTCACACAATTTATGGACTGTTAAAATCTACTAAGGAAAATCTGCCTACTAAATTTTTACAAAAAGGTAAAAATCTGCCAAAAAGTAGAAAACTACTAAACGTGGTAACGCAATTTCTTTTCTAGTGTCACTGCACTGCGAATGCAAAGCATCAATGATTTGGGGGAATCACCGATATCGTATTGTTTGATAATATCAATGGCAACGCCGGTATATCTTAAAACGCTCTTTAATTTATACATGTGAAGTTTATAGGACGGCGTACATAGATAGAAATAGAAAGTTGTTGGTTTGCGGATGCGAATTGCCGATGTTGAAATCTGGTAGGACGTAGAACGAAAATATGAAACAAATTTCGATACCCATACTGCTTAGAAAGAATCGATCGATCCCTACTAAGAATCGAAGAAAAAGTATCGAGTACAAAATGTACTCTATAGTCGATACTATTTAAAAGAATCGATACTTTCAAAGTATCGCTGATTTGATTTTCATTTTCATGTTTTTCTGCGGTTGTTCTCTGGTTATTTGGTTTATTGGTTATTTGTTATTTCTTAATCATATTAATTGAACGTCTACGTGGGGCGTATATAAATATCATTTTTGTGGTCATTTTATAGCCAGTTTTATTGTTATAGTTTGTAGCTATTTTTTTCTTCATTAGGAGTTTTTGTCACCAAGCATGTCTGCTTCAGAGATTCCAGCCCCCCTTTTCAAGCTCTTTAAGTAAGTCTTGTATTGTTTCTTTATGAAGTTAACTTATGTTAATTTATGTTTACCAGTTCATCTTCTTGCAAATTTTTCTCATTGATTTTATTTTAAAATAGGCACTTTGAATCAAAGAAACAAACCTATATAGATCTGCTAAAGGAAGCAGTTGCTATTAAGTCTGTATCTGCATGGCCTCACACCCGCCAAGAAATTGTTAAAATGATGGAGTGGGCTCAGAAGCGTTTACAAAATCTAGGTGTCACCACAGAATTGAGAGATATTGGTAAGACAAGTACTATTGTGTTTTAAATGAATCAATCGGAAAATGTTTAGATTGCAATTACTATGATTGACATGTGATAAACTCTGAGAAGTCTAGATGATAGTTATAAATAAATATAAACCAAGTCTAGTGAGATTTTACACATATATTTCACTACTTTAAGTAGGTAGCTACAGCAAAATTGTGTAACAAACTAACTTTACTTTAATATACCAACATTTTTCTACCTGCCCAAGGTTTATGAAGAGTTGCTTTAGCTAACTGAAATGAACTAGTTAATTTTTGTGACATTGACTTCCCTATATGTTTAAAAAGATCAATCAAATGACAGAGACATAAAAAATAATAATAAACATTATATTCATATGTCAGAAGAAATTTTTTTCTAGGGTACAAACTATAAATTCCCCATAATATAATATAGTAAATAATTGGAGATTTTAATATAAAGTTTCTATCAAATGATGAAAAAGCACATAGGGTCTTAAAGTAAGAATCAACTAAGAAAAGGCCACTGTGTCATCTGTAAAACATGTTCTGTCTCACTTTAGATTATTTCTCTTCAATGCTTGAGGACTTTGTCAGGTATGACGCTCGTGGTGTTTTCTTAGTTGATTTAAAGTCAAAGTCAAATCAGCTTTATTATCATAAGATGTTATCTTTTCGACAAAGCATGGTAGGTATTACAAGAATATAAAAAACACATATACATACATAAAATTGAATATAAAATCAAAACAAATCTAGTCATGGAATTTAAAACTGCATAAAATTCGCTAAAACTGTTACTTCACAGAATACATTTAAATGCACTCGACATTACAAAGTAAAAAACACAAAAAAACAACAAAAAAAACAATCAGAAAAGATCGCTGTAGTACTCATCAAAGCCATAGTAAGCCCTATCAAGCAACAGACCCTGAACCTTTTTTTTAAAACATCTTAGGGTGGGACAGGCCCTGATTCTTTCCGGAATATGGTTGTATACTTTAATACCTTCATAAATAATTGAGTTTTTCACCAAGGTTGAGTGAGGAATAGGATGAGGTAGGTTATGTCTCTGCCGTGTTGTATAGGTCACATTGTTAGATTGGAGCTCTTGCCGATGTTTATAAATAAGACATGCTGTTTCTAGTATAAATAGACTGTACAAAGTTAAAATATTTTCTCTTTTAAATAGAGGCCGACAAGAATTTCTATTAGTCGAGCCACACAAATATCTAACAGCCCTTTTCTGAATAAGAAAAATTGAATTCAGCAAGTACTGGCTTGATGCTCCCCAGAAACAAATACCATATCTTAGTCTAGATTCAATAAGTGCGAAATATACTGTTTTTGCCATGGACTGTCCCAGTTCACTACAAGCAAGTCTAACAGCATAACACCCAGAAGAGATCTTTTTGCCAAGTGCCATAATATGTACATCAAAATGTAGTCTACCATTAATAGTCAGTCCAAGAAAGTTAGTTTCAGACCGGCTCTCCATAGAAAGATTGTCAAAGGTAATATTAAGTTGGAGGTTTGACTTAAAAGATACAATATTAGTCTTAGCAAGGTTCAACAGAAGAAGATTAGAACTGCACCAGGATTTAATCTTCAAAAGATCTGCAGATATTACTCCAGTCAGCGTCCGATAATCCATGCAATGCCATAAAATTGTGGTATCGTCTGCAAAAAGGGTGAATTTGCCTATGATGTCCAATAAGGTTAGATCATTTATGAAAATCAGGAACCTAAGGGGGCCCAGAACAGATCCTTGAGGAACACCCCAACAATTTTCCAGAACTTGAGACTGAGCAGAACCAACACAAACGTTTTGAGAACGCTCGGATAGATATGATTCAAGCCATAATAGTCCCACCCCTCTAATGGAAGAGCTTCCGCAACAAAATTCCGTGACTCACGCAATCAAATGCCTTCGCAATGTCACAGAAAGCCGCCGCAACAACTCTCCCATCATTGATCCCCGAGTAAAGCCCCCCCAAGAACTCAAAGATTGCATCACTCGTGTTTCGATTTTGCCGAAATCCAAACTGGTAGCAGCTTAAGACCCGGTGTTTATCCAGGAAGGTCAACATACGGTCTTTAACCAGTTTTTCAATGATTTTAGAGAGGCTAGACAGGAGCGGTATTGGTCTGAAATTAGATGGATCCTCTGAATCACCCCCCTTATGTATAGGTATAACTTTTGCAAGTTTAAGACATGAAGGAAAAATTCCAAACTGCCAAGAGTAATTAATAGCATGCACCAATCTCAGAAGAACACTGTTTGGTAAATTTAGAAAAATTTTGATTGATAGGCCATCATCTCCTGTGCTTTTCTTGTTTTTAATTGTTGACATAACTCGTTTTAACTCATCTAAATTTGTAGGGACAAAATAAAAAGAATCACCAACTTTAGTCTCATTTTTTAGGTATTTAAGAGGGTCGCAATTTTGAATAATATCTTTGGTAAGATTGTCCGCTACTGAGCAGTAATATTTGTTAATTAGATCAGGTGAAAGGTCTGTCTCAGGTATTTTGGAAGAGTGATTATTGTTTTGTTTTATGTCGCTTATGATTGACCAACTCTCTTTTTGTTTATTAGCCGACCTTTTTAGACGGTTTTGATAATGCAAAGCCTTGGCCTGCCTTATAAGCTTCCTATGTAATGATCGGTACCTATTAAAGTATGCATTAAATGTCAAGCTACTTATAAATTTTCTTATATAGTGAAGAGATCGTACATTTTTAGAGGATATTTTAATACCTTTGGTAAACCAAGGTTTTTTATTATTTATTTTAATTTTTCTGAGTGGAAAACCTATATGAAAATTTTTTATCAAAATCCTATGAAATTCCTCAATAGGGTTATTTGATGTATCAACCTCTCTCCAGTCGTTCCTAAGACATGACTGACAAAACTTACTATAGCTACGCTCACTAAATACTCTACACACTCTAAACCCTGACTTTTTAAAAACAGGAACTGAGACAAACTTACACAGAACTGCCTCATGATCAGACAATGCAGCATTAACCACCCAACACTGAGCTGAACTAAATCCACTCGAACAGACATAATCAATCAAACTTGATGAATATTGAGAAACGCGAGTAGGACATTCAACATGCATCTGTAAATTAAGACACTTAAAAAAATTAGACAACCTAACTGTTGCAATTGAATTTGTATCTAAAAAATTTATATTAAAATCTCCAGTGAGTATCAGAGACGAGGAGGAAGGAATCAGAGATAAAAGTGTGTCTAGTTTACTTAGAAAAATATTTTCATCTGATATAGGTGATCTATGTATGCAAATAATATATAATTTTTTTGTTTTTGAAAAAATAATTGTAAATTCAAAGACTTTCTCCTCGAGTAGGTCATTATATATAGTAATAGGTATAGTCTGTAAACCGAGCGTTGATCGTTACGTCATAAATCCTGACGTCAGATCAGTTTTGAAGCATGTCCTGAATTGATTCACAAGAGTCTTGGGAGGAGCATAACTTACGCTTCGCGCATGATCCATTTCGTGTCGGTAAAATAGACGGCTATTGTCGATCTCGAATGTGAGGTTAGATAGGACGCTGAATTCAAAACCAAAACAATAACAAACAACATGTCATGCTCATGAACTCGCGATTGATAGATTTAATTTAAAGAAACTAACCGATAAACATGTCTTTTTTCACTCTGGTAAGATAATATTTGGATCTCCAAAATGAATATTTTAATTTTATGCAATCTGCTTTGTTTTAGGTGAAGAAAAAAGTCTTGTGAGGTTTGCAATAAGAACTTAAATTAACAACACAATACAAACAGAAATATTCTAGTTTTCCAGCAAAAATTCCAGCAGAAATTCTTAGATATACAGGGGTCTTATTATCTTGTGTGAATGAAAGCATCTAAAACCTGCGAAATTTCGAATAATAAGTGGAATCTGCTATGAGAAAAGTTATGTAATTATGCATGTGATATGTGGTTAATTGAAGAAACATTCAATTCAATTCAAAAGCAATGTACTGTGAAACAAACTTGGCCATGAGAATAGTGTATCAAAAATCACAAAGACATTTTTAATATCAGATATGCAACTGAAACGTGATTTGGACCTTTTCTTTACCAATTAATTTTTATTTGTCATACGATTGTGAACTTGTAAGCATCTGTAAAGAGATATTTACCATTGCAGTAAACTTTGGCATACATTTAAATTTGACTGTAAATGCAATTTTATTCTTCGGTTAGCTACGGTTTTTGTTGTCTTATCATTTAATTAATCATTTCACATTATAGCAGTGTTCTGTAGTTAATAAAATTGAAAGACCTCAAACATGTAGCGTTTCTTTAGTTTTATATATGTAGGTAAGTTTTGTTTATTTGTGTTTTGCAATAGTTCAAACGCTTAGATTCGTAAAAGTTTATTTAATTTTTGTACAAGTTTTGCTTATTATGTAGCTGTAAATATCACCATTACGGCCTTAGTTCAAACTTTTAATAATATTTATGCTATTTTTAACATAGGACATCTCGTATAAAATATATTAAATGGGTGACAGTATAGCATAATATTGTATTCGAGTCTGTTGTACTTCAGTTGTAACTAAAGTAACTTAAACAAAGTAGAGTAGATTGATAACATAAAATAAAACTCAAGGATGAAAGAAAACGAAAACAATGCTAATTTATTTCCAAAGAATGCCCAAATGTTTATGAAATGGAAAACAAAACATTTTATATAACTTAAAGTGTGCTATAACATGATTCATATACAACAACAGTAAAGGTTTGGCATATATGTGTTAACTTTAACAATTATTTAAAATCATATTTTTCTTTATACAAACACAAATGACAGACAAGACAAAAGATAATAAAACTATAATTCAACTCATCATAAAAAACAATAATTCACTCATTATAAAAAAAAAACTATATCACACAATCCATGGAAAGAGATGTTGTAATTTAAGGGTCATAGTATCTTCTGTGCTTATGAGCACACTGTTTCCTGCTCATCGCTAAAATAATACACATCATCATCATCTGAGTGATAAGAATTGAGATCGATAATGACCGGTAATATATCCGAAGCATCTCTCCTTTTTCCAGTCCTCGTTAATTGTATTATAGCATTTGTGTGATGAACATAATTTCTCCATTTTTTTAGTGTAATCTAAAACATATTCTCTTATAAAATAGCAGTATCTAAAAGTTGGACTAGATTCTTACCTTTTGAAGTGCTTCATTCTACAAATTTAAAACAGTTTCGCTTGTGACAGGATGTATCGAACTGATACATGCCTCGTAATAAAGCTTACGTTCTGACCATACCATCTCAATAGGATTATATTAGCAGATCAGTGGATATCTGCACTATGTCAATATTCATCAGATTAGTTTGCAATGAACGCAGTGTGAGATGTTCGCCTACAATAAAACCGAAATAATTAATAAATTAATTAAACTAATGAAAAATTAAATGCAGATTACCTTTCTCATACATAGCATACATGCTCTCCTTATAATATGGCCATGAACTTTGTGAAGAGGCTCTCCATGACAGGAAATAATAGCAACATTTGCCTTGGTTTTAAAGTCAACAAGTTTCTAGACTGCCTTTCAATGCATTCTTTACCCAGTGGCTGACGATATTCCTAAAGAACTCATCAGAAACTCTCTACAACAAATAATCCTACTCGTTATATATTGTTAAAACTGCACTTTTGTATCAACTTACATTAGGTATATACTGCACTCACGGGTAAAAGCGTTTTTCCTGCTGCTTTTTCGCGATTAAAATAGTCTATTAGTTTTAGAATGAGGCCTTGCTCATTTCCAGTGTACCGATGTCCAGGCATTTTCAACTGCTATAAAAATCACAAATAAAAACAGAAAAATACTTTGGACGAACTTCAAATAAAATAAATAAATATATATTTGACACTGACAGATGAGGAAATTTCATCTGATATCCTAGAATGCGCAGCTAAACGTACGTCCGTGACGTCAAATTTCTGTCACCCCCGTTTAACGGTGGTGTGAGAGAGAAAGACAAGGTATGACGTAACGATCAACGCTCGGTTTACAAACTATATAAAAGAATTGGCACTTAAGAATTTGTTATTTGCTAGAATCATGCTACCTCCATGAGATGATGTAGTCCTACAGTATGAAGCTAATCTTGTATAATCAGTTATATCTACAATTTCGTCCTCTCTCAGCCAGTGCTCAGTGATACAAACCAAACTGGGAAAATCACAACTTTCAATAAACAAAGACAATTCATTACCTTTGTTTCTCAATGATTGAATGTTTAGTAGGAGAAGGGACAGACCTGTAACATCCAAATATAGACAATAGACAATAGAATTTATTCATGTCATTGAATACAAAATATTCTTACATACGTCAAACAAGCAGTCAATAATTTTATTATGTATAAGTGTAAAACTTAAATATTAAGTAAAAACAAGTTAAAATAGGAATAATAAAATAAAATTGTTTAAAATATAAATTACAAAAATTAATCTAAAACAGGTAATTAATCACAAACAAGTTACAACTATAGGTTAAAACAAATCACTATGAAAGATCAATGGGGTGTTCATATATCTCATCAAGTGAAAAAAAAGCACTCCTGACAAAAAAGTTTCTTATGCGCTCCTTCAGTTGCTTTGTGGACATATTATGGTATTTATTGGGTAGTAAGTTATAAAGCCTGACGCCGTGATACCGCACGCCGGTCTGTCCCCTCGTCAGTCTACTATAATTAGTCAAGATGTTGTCTCTAGTTCTTGTCTGATGGTCATGTCTGTCTGCGTGAGATGCATAAAGTGTACTATGATTCTTTATGTACAATATGCACTCCAGCGCATAGAAACAAGGCAAAGTCAGTATTTTTAACTGGACAAAGGCAGGTCTGCAGTCATCTCGGTAAGGCAGTCCGCCCACTATTCTCACAGCTCGACGCTGGAGACTGAACAGATGATGTTGGACAGGCGAATGACCCCAGGCAAGGACAGCGTAGGTTGAATGAAAGATTGCAAAATATGCCACTCGTAGTACTGATGGGGACACTCTGTCAGCCAGCTGCCTGAGGGCAAAAGTACTCCTGGCCACCCAGCATATCCCCATGCCTACCCCATCTCATGCCTGGGTCCAACGTGACCCCCAGAAACGTAACGGATGCCGGGTTCGTGGGAGTATCAGAAAGGTCTCGGTTAGATGATATCATAGTGACTGTCTTTGCCTTGTTCAATGCTAGTTTATTGCTAGAGAACCATTTTTCCGCTTTAGTTTGCGCCTCCTCAATTCCCATCTTTAGTTCACTTAGCTCTCTACCAGGGATAAACAGTACTGTATCATCCGCATAGTAGCTGCTTTTTATCTCCCCCAAGGAGGATTCCATGTCAGTCATAAAAATGAGGAAGAGAACAGGGCCCAGAATAGACCCTTGAGGCACTCCCACACTGATGTTGAGGATCTCGGATCTTTTGTTGTCCAACAATACTGATTGCTTTCGATTATTAAGATATGATCCAATTAACTCTATACACGGCTGGCCAAAACCGATTTTCTTCATTTTGTTGAGCAGTAGGTCATGAGGGACGCAATCTCAAGTCGCAAAAGACCGACGCTGAGTAAAGTCCTTCCTCAAAACACTCTAGGGTGTACTGCGTGTAATTCAGCACAGCATCTGTTGTGCTAAGATTTTTACGAAAGCCAAATTGGTGTTTGTTAATGATGTCGTTTTCTTCTAAATATTTACAGAGTTGTATTTTTATAGCTTTTTCAAATATTTTTGAAAAAACAGGTAAAACAGAAATAGGCCTATGATTGGACAGCTCCTCCACATTTCCTTTTTTAAAGATAGGGACGACTGACGCCACTTTTAAGACATCTGGGAAGACCCGTTCCCGAAGACACTGGTTTAAAATTTTTGTTAGGGGAATAATTAAATATTCCCTTATTGGGTGTAGCATTGACACACCTAGACCATAAATATCTCTGCTATTACTATTCTTCAGACTGTTGATAATATCATGTACATCATTGAAAGTTAGTTGTTTTAGTTGTAGTTGTTCAATATGGCGAGATTCAACGAATTCTAATGGATCAATGTCTGTAGCTGAGAGTTCATCGGCTATAGAATCGGCGATATTAATAAAAAATATATTAAAAGTATCTGGCGTGATATTAGTTTTTGCTGGCTCTGTTTTTTCTGCTTTATTAGAGCCCAAATAGTTTTAGAGGGGTTAGATGCATTTTTAATGAAGTCATCATTGGCCGAGATTCGATGCCTCTTGAGTTCTTTTTTATATTTAAGTCGAAACTGATTCCTGGTTTTTCTATTTTCCTCCGAATTATGCATTTTACAGTAATCATTAAGAAAATTAAGTTTATCACGCACAATTCTCAGCTCATCATTAAACCAGAGTACTCTTAAGAAATTATTTTCGCAGCGTATGCGTTTTTCTGGAAAAGATTTTTCAAAAGCCATCAAAACCATGCCAATAAACAAATCCATCTTACTGCTGGATTCCAAATCAGTATAGTCGATAAACTCCCAGTTTATGGATGCTACCAGGTTAAAAAACTGACCCTTACCTCTCTGAGCGATGGGGCGACATAACTTTATTCTACCTTCTAGCATCGTATTAGCAATTTGGACTTCACACACCTGACAAAGGTGGTCAGATAACAACGCATCAATGTTATAAGATTTAAACTGGTCCAGGCTAAAGTTAATGAAGATGTTATCGATACAGTTATCATTACGTGTATTGTCAAAAATAGTCTGCCTAAAACCAAAAGTCATCAAAAGATCAGTAAAGGAAATTGTTTGCGGATTATTATTATTATTGAATTTAATATTGAAGTCACCTGCAATAACTATTTTATGAGGAGTTTTCAATGATATTAGAATATTCTCAAGATTTTCCATAAACATTGTAAAATCACCTGATGGTGCCCTGTACAAGCTGAGGACAAAAATTTTAAGTGGCTCGATTTTTATAGCAGAAGCTTCGCAATGAGTCTCAAGAGAAGTGACAGTTACGGAAGAAAAGGATATATTGATACGAATTAGTACCATGGAACCACCATGAGCTGAACCACTTCTCGCAAAGTAGGAGCCAAGAACTAAGTTCCCGGCAGTATTTGTGTTAGAGTGGGAAAATTTTAACTAACATTTTCTGATGAACAATCACCCCCTTCTCCAACTTTTTCTTTTTCAGAAAGATCAATAACATTATTCTGGTCAACATTAACTTGGCCAGCATCCAAGCTTGAAACTTTATCATTAATGCTTACAAAAACCAGGTTTTTTTCAATTTTTTGCGACATTATAATATGCAACAATTTTTCACAAATATCTTTCTTTTTCATAGGGGAGAAACCATAAAAAGTATCTAAGAAATGAAAACTGCCTTGTACACAACAATTCAACCTATTCAACTAATTTTCAAGCTTAGAATTAAATTTTGATATTAGAGTAGTTATTTTAGGAATATAATTAGTGCTAAAAATAGGGAGAACAGAAAGAACTATTACATTTGTGTGGGTCATGTTTTTTAGTTTATTATTTATTTCTCTAAATAAGGGAACTTTTTTCTGATATTCAAGTCATTAGAACCCGCTATAATTATTACATAATCGTTTATAGAAAAGTTCCGTGTTAAATCATCAATATTTTCCACAACATTCATAAACTTGGCATAAGGTTTGACAAATGATTGGATATTAAGATTCCCAGACATGCTTTTTAATACATTACCCAAATTATACCCTCTTTGGTCACTTAGAATAAGAACCTTTTTAAATTCTGTTTTATTGGTCACATGGATATAGGGATTTTGCTTTTCACTTACTACAAAGCAGTCGTCATTCTTTGGTGGTTCAGGTAACCTCACATTCACAGGACTCAGTGGAACAGAACCCAACGCGCACTTGATAGACTCAGCACTAGGACTATCAGCACCAGCAAAAGTATCCACGTCGTTCTTTAGTTTGCTAACCTCGTTCCTCAACATATTGTTATCCAACTCAAGAATCGCTATTGACTTGATCATAGATCTATTTAAATATTGAAGCTCCTTAAAATCATTTTGGATATTGGTCACCGGCTCAGTCTGTGATTTTAAGGCACTTTCTAAGGATTCCTTTTCAGCAACCAAAGTGAGTATTTGCTTTTTAAACTGTACAATCTCTGTTTTTTGCATGTTCAAAGATTCAACCAGGCTTTTCTCTGTTTCAAAAACTTCGTCTTGAAAATCTTGAGTTTTTCGTCTTTCCCTTTTATAAGCTTTTTCAAGAGTTTTAAGCCCAGTTTTCATAGTTTCAACTTGTTCCTTCAGATTCGCTATTAATTCCTCTTTTTCTACCTGTAGGTTTTCATGCTGGTCGTTTTTTTCTTCAATCACAATCTTTAGTAAATGGTTTTCATCCTGTAGTTTTTCCAACTCATCTCTTAACGGGTTTGGCAGTTATTTTCAAAAAGTTGTCTACAATCGGATGAGCAATATATTTTCTGGCTGGACAGTTTAACATGATACCTAAAATCTCTTTCTAGACAGCTAGGGTGAAATATATTTGTGCAAACAATGCAGCAGTAGTAGATATAGGTCTTGTTTGCACAGCATCCAAATTTAAATTTCGATGCCATCTTTAAAGCACAAAAACTTTAAAATCAAAACAATTCATATATACATTTCAACTCAACCATTTTTTTTAACGTAAACGCTAACGCTAATTTTATGCAGCTCACTAACGTTCAAAATTTATCGATACGATACGCAACAGAAAAACAGTGGAACCAAGTAAGTAACCAAATTCTTAGTTTACTTACTAAAATGATTATGAACTCAACATGTGGAAATTTACACACACACACACACACACAATATTTTTGGCATTATTTCAGAGATTGCAGCATGTACAGGAGTTTTCCATGTATTTTGGAGTACCTTTAAGAGATTATTTTAAGAGATATTGAAAAATTTCAGATACAAAAGTTGTAGGGTTTTTTTCCCGGGTTTCTTTATGGACAGCCAGGATTTTTCAGTATAGAACAAATAAGTAAATTAGCTTCGCAAAGCAGTATAAAAGTATCAACTTTTGATTTTTTATGAATCACCCTCCCAAAACAAACCCATAAAAGAATGAAATTATTTCATAATTATTGTATAATGCCGCTTGAAGAACAACTTTATTTTTTAAAGTGTCAATACAACAATTTTGTCATAAAATAGGGAGGTTTCTGTAATTCTATTGTATAGACGTTCTTACAACTTATATAATAGGACAAAGAAATACTGTAAGTGTACAAATTTCGTAACAATTGCATATTGTCTTATATAATCCTTTAATCCTTATAACATTATTTTAACAGGATTTTATACAAATTATAATACAGTTGCCTAGCTATTATATAACTTTTAATAGCAACGTTAAAAGTTGGTTGTAATGGAAGTTGTATAAATAGTTGTATTGAAGTTCCTTAAGGAAAGTTTACTTTACACAGAAGTAAAAACATTACACAATAAGTATAAAAGGATTTTATAATCATCCTACAACTATCTTATAAAGAGCTTATATAATAAAAATGTAGTTCCCAGGATTAAAGTTATTCCAAGTTCTGCATTATAAAATATGTTCATATGAACCTAATAATACTACAATAAATTCGGCAGTATCTCAGTGAAAACAATTAAAAAAGAGTGGCCATTTTAAAAGATCAGTAAAAAAAGTATCATAGAATACTTCAGACTTGTAGTTCTCGTGATGAGCCTATAGTTGAAGCCCCATGCAATTCTTCTAAGTGTAATGACAAGGCTAATTTAGAAGAAACAACAATTTTAGTTCCACATGTGAGCAGTGATATAGAAGAAGTGACAGGAATCGAAAACCAACAAAATATGGTAAAAGAAAGCAACATTAATAGTGGTAATGAAGAACACATAGATAGCGAGGAGGAAAAATTGAAACTGAAACGTCACGTTAAACGAAATGATTTTCTTTTTTTTTGTTCTCTTTCCTTGGAGGAAAGTACAACCTCTTTGTCTCTTTTACATCTCTGACGAGTTGAATAAAATATTATGTGCGACTATTGGTGAAAAAAGCAGATTCCATTCGTGTGTGTGCCCCACAAGTTGAACCTCCTCTTTCGTCCACTCGTCGCACAATATACTATTTTTGCTTTAAAAAGCAAAATGCTGTGGGGAAATATTTTATATGTATTATGAGATCTGGCAACATCCAAAAGAGGTCAAGAATCAAACCTCCAGAGATTTTCAAAAACAATTTTATGGCGCCTATATTAACCAGCATTATAGGACTTTAATATTGTATACAGCCCAGAAGAAAAATAATAATTGTATAATGATTGTATTACCATGTGCCCTATTTATTAAACTTTCTGCTGTTCAGAAACCGCCGCGCGCCGCCATTGTGAGGAATTCATATACAAACTTTAATATGCCAAATAAAAATAAATGTTTTTAAAGAAATATAGATTTTTTGCCACTTTTACAAAAGGCACAATACATTTTTTGTTGATTTGATCATTAAAAAATTTATTTTCAATTTTTTATTAATACCACCAATTGTATTCTTAGCTGAGGCGTTTTAATTTTTCGTCAAAAATATATACATATTTTGTCAGGAAAATTGGCTGCACAAGAAAATTTTGTCCCCTGTCGGGGAGTGTAGCAGAAAGGCATAATTATAATATTTTCAATATGACAACAGCAGATACAACTCCACCATCATACATGATTGACCCCTTAAACTACTTTATAGGACATTTTTATAATCATCACATTGATTAGAAGGGTTGTGTAATTAACTAAAGGATCTCCTAAAAGTACTGAACTGTTGTATAAACTCGGGCTCTTTATGGTTGTAAAGATAGTGGTTTATAACCAATATATAGGAATTTCACGTTTCTATGATATATGCTCTATAGCAGTTCTAACAGCTTTTATAAAACAAGTTTTGCTAGTTGGGCTGTGGGTCTTGCACATATAGCTATCTCGGATTTTGCAAACTTTCTTTTTTTTTCTAGAAAGGCAGTGTTCTATAGAGCAGTTTAAGTAAAAAAAAATCGGAGGATTCCCCCACATTTGAGCCAAAGAAAAAAAAATGTGGCGGCAGTTATTACAATTTATAAATTTGTCCGTTTTAATTTTTTCCTATTGCTAAATAACAAACAACAAAAAAAAAGGGAGAATATTATATGTTGAGTTTTCGCCTCGTTTAAGCATAGTCGATTTGATATCGCCCATTTCCTCAGATGACATGACTCGTCCACTGTGCGAGCGAGGTTAGATACACTTGAATCAGAGATG
Source organism: Pissodes strobi (assembly GCA_016904865.1). NCBI lineage: Eukaryota > Metazoa > Arthropoda > Insecta > Coleoptera > Curculionidae > Pissodes > Pissodes strobi. Next base: position 23,385 of record MU185416.1, on the reverse strand, counting down.
AAGTGTCATCAGCATACAGACGGAACGTTAAGTATCCAGCTGGGCAGATTATTAGCATACACTAGAAAGAGAATAGACCCAAAAACCGATCCATACTTCAGCATTAAGCTCCGAGACCTACCACCCTCAAAATAGACAGACTGACTTCTATCTGTCAAATAGGACTGGAGCAGCTTAATACTATTAAGATCAAATTTATAGTATTCGAGCTTCTGAACAAGTATGTCATGCTCTACACAATCAAAAGCACTTGACAAATCATGAAATGTGACATGTGAGTGTAGGCCACTCTCAAAGCCCTCAAGAATCTTCTCACATACATCACTGACTCCGAGCCAGTGGAGCGTCGCTGCCTAAACCCAATTAGTAATCGACATTCATTTTTGTTGGTAATTTGTTTCACCTGATTAGTGATTGATGAAATAAGGATGGAGTTGTTCCAAATGGGTATTAAAATACTATATGACAATGTCTAGTAAATTATCATATTGATAACTTCAAATTTTTAATATCAAAATTTAAATGAGATTTTATTAAACATTAAGTGTTTTTATTAGTTATTAATATTCGGAAGCACTAACTAGTGATTATATAAAAAACAAATTGAGTCTGCTTTTGGACCACACACCAGAAGTGAAACTTCTTTTACCCTATACATATAAGTATAATATTTTTTGAATGTTGCATAGGTTTTTATATTTAAGTCAGGCTTAATTTTTTTTATTTTTTTTCATTGTCAGAAATTACTGTAGCGAAAATGCGCACTTGCACTGTGTGTTAGGTATACGACATATAACTCTCTCTCCTTCTGTCTTTGTCAACGCTGTATGTCTCTATATCCTTCCGCCTCTCCGTGTCACACATTTCGTAAGGTTTTCGTAACGTATTCACCAGCTTACAACAGAATAGAATTGAAGGGAGTTGGCGCTGGTAGCCGCCTCTGCTACTGCAACCTATGCAGTTTGATCTCCTCGTTGTCCTCTAGTTTCAAGCTTGTGGGCCTTTCCCATTCAATGATTGGGTATTGTAGCATTCTTACGTTTCTCTGTGTGATGATATGTAATGAAGCTAGATTTAGCAGGACCAGTGCTGCAGTTGGGGTTGTTCTCATCGTCCCCGAGACGCACAGACATGGCCAGCCTTTGTACGCCTTCTAGTTGCCTGATTGCACCTGTTTTCGTGGCTTTCATGTCCCAGGCTATAGAGCCATAGGTTAGCATGGGCCTTATCACCATTTTGTACAACCAGAGATTCAATTCGGTTTCTCTCCCAGTTTCTCTCGCAAAGTCGCGTGCATCTGCCCAGTGCAATTCTTGCTTTCTGAGTGACCTTACTAAGATGCGGTCCCCAAGTCATACCTTGGTCAAAAGTGCCACCTAGGTATTTGACTTCCTTGGAAAAGGGAATTATCCCACTGAGCGTTGGATTTTTAAGATCCTTTAATGCCCTTTTCTTTGTGAATGGGACTATTGTGGTTTTCAGCGGATTAGCCGACAGATCCTGCTCTTCACACCATTTGCTTACTATGTTCAAGGCCTTTTGTGCTCTTGTTGAAACATAGCCCATGTTCCTTCCCTTGACTACTATAACTAAGTCGTCTGCGTAGCATATGCAGAAGTATCGTTCATTTTCCATCTTGTCTAGTAGACTATCTACCAGAATGGCCCACAGTAGTGGTGATAGGACTTCTCCTCCTTCCTTGGGGGCAGCCCCTCCCCACCCCTGCCGTAACCGTATCCGCACCTATGGTGGCAGTTATTGTCCTATACCTTAGGTTTGTTTGGATCCAGTTGCAGATGGTTGGGGGGATTTCTTTGGGTTTGAGTGCCTTAACCAGCGATTTGGCTGGAACGTTGTTGAAAGCAAGCCACCTGTATATCCAGAGAGGTGGCTAGTGCCACTCCCTTATCGTCTATTGCCTTCATCAGGAGTCTATTTAAATCGTCCAAGGCCAAATCTGTAGACTTTCCTGGTTGGTGGTACGCATATTGATGCTCGTGAAGGGGTTTTGTTGAGGTTGTCGCGGATGATCGACTAGTGTTTTAAGCAGGAATGAAGTGAGACTTATTGGTCTGTATGACTTTGGCGTTTGGTGAGGTGTCCTGCCTATTTTTGGCAAAAAGACGACCTTTGCCCTTTGCCATACCGCTGGCCTGTGGCCTCACGCTATGCATGCTCTGAGTATCTCGCAGATGTGTGGCATTGGTATATCCTGCCCTTTCTGCAACAGAACTGAGTAGATTCCCTCTGGTCCGGGGAACTTATAAGGCTGGAATCCCCCTATTGCCCATTTAATTTTTTCAAATGTAACAATCTCGTTGGCCCTTTTTCAATCTGTTTTTTTTTCGGCCTTGAATGCCTGGCTGTTGGTTCTGGGCTGCTCTGATTGTTTATGACTCTGGACCCTGGGAAATGTGTGCTCGCCAGTAGTTCCAGAGTTTCTTTTGTGGAGCTGGTAAACGTGCCATCTGGTTTCTTTAGATGTCCAGCTTCATCCGCAGTACCTTCAACGGCCAGAACTTTGTACACTCTTGCGTACTCCATTGTTCCGGCTATCTTTTCGCAGAACTCCTGATGCGAGTTTCTTTTGGCCCTGCGAATTTCTTTGTTGTAGTGCGTTAATTTCTCTCTATATTTACAAATACAAATATGTACAAATATATATTTCCAGAATAAACATTACAAAAAATGTGTTGGAATAGTCAGAAATAAATTTGTTAAAATAAGCTAAGTAAACTAAGTTAAAATAAAATACAAAAAATATAATACGAAATAATCAAGCTCATATATAATGTTGTACATGCTAAAGAATAATAACATATTAATAAAATAACACTAACAGACTTGTTATACAATAAAACATTAGAAATACAATAGTTACAGTTATCCCCCTAAAGTGTTTCTACAAAATATTCCTGTAGAGAATAATATGCTTTTAAAGCCAGTATCTTTTTAATGCTGAACGAAAAGTGATTAGAGATTTACTCTCTTTAATATAAGAAGGCAAGTGATTAAATATTTTTAAGGAAATCACCTCTGGCCCCCTTGACACTTGAGTTAACCTAGTGGCTGGAATATAAAGGTCATTTGAGATTCTAGTATGGTACGAGCTGACATCTCCACACTTTTTATAGGTACTGTAATTTTTATAAACATATGTAGCACAGGCTAGAATATGCATAGAGCAGATTGTTAGTATTTTTTCCTTTACAAAAATGGGTTTACAAGAAGAAGTCTGTGGCAGTCTAAACATGCTTCTTATTATCCTCTTTTGAGCGACAAGAACTCTATCAATACTGGTTGAATACCCCCAGATATACAACCCATATAAAAGAACTGAATTAATACAGCCATAATAATAGGTTATAAGAGTTGACTTATTAACATATTCCCTCTATTGGTTATATGGGGTAAATACAATACAAAAGGTTTCTGTTTTAATTAACTTTTATTTTCCAAGTGAGAAAACACTTAGAAGGTACCCGCGCGATCTACTTATATCAACTAACCCACTATTCTCTCTCTTATATACAACAAACGCATAACTAACGTTCATAACGCTGATGCCTAATCAGCTCCTTTTATAAAACCAATTTTCAGTTCTTGTTCGATGTCACATAAATAAAATTAATATGTCTGGCGGCTTAACAGTTATGTATGGTCCATAGATTATACTTATTAGGGAATTGATTTTTGTTTATATTCCAACACGCCCCCTCAAAAATTAATCCTAATAAACACCTAAAAATACTTCTAATAATATAATACATGTTACTCTTACATGCTATTTTCTAACTAAAGTAGGTACCTCCTTAGTGCATTCTGGGAACGACGATTACAATTATGGCCCAACATTTGCTGCAAGGATTGGGGAAACCCAGGAAAACCCAATCAGACCATTTACCCTAACTTACTTAATTTAAGCCTATTTTACTTCTAAAGGTCAAAAATTTCGGTGCTGCTAAAGGCTTAGTCAGCATGTCAGCTTCTTGATTACCTGTGGATACATAGACAATTTTAATTACATTTTTCTCAACTTGCTCTCTAGAAAAATGATATTTAATATCAATATGTTTTGACCTTTTATGACTTGTTGGATTCTTTGCAATACTTATACACCCGGTATTATCTTCGTAAATATTTATTGGATTTATAATATCTATATTAATGCTAGCAGCCAAAGATTTCAACCATAATGCTTCTTTAACACATTCAAATAAAGCCATATATTCAGCCTCTGTCGATGAAACAGCGACAGAATTTTGTCTTTTTGTATTCCAACAAATAGTTGCATTTTCAAACAATTTAAATAAATAACCTGTTGTGCTTTTTCTATCACTATCTACACTGCCACCCCAATCTGAATCAACAAAACCTAATAAAAATTCTTTATATTCCTGCCGTGTGTAGTTTAATTTAATATCTATTGAACCCTTTAAATATCTTAAGGTCCTTTTAATGCATTGCCAAAGTTCTTTATTGCATTTGTTCATAAATCTACTTAAAATGTTAACTACTACACTTAAATCTGGTCTTGTACAAACCATTAAATACATTAGACATCCAATAGCATTCCTACAAGGAGCATCATATATTTCATCCGAATTCAATGCTACGTAGTCTAATTTACTTTCAAGGGGACTACTGACAGATTTACAGTCACTCATATTAAATTTATTTAATATTGTTTTAATATAAGCACTTTGGTCCAAACTAATTTTATTACTATCACGTAAAATTTTTATACCTAAAAATAATTTTATTTCCTTTAAATCTACCATTAGAAACTTATTCGTTAAATATTGTTTAAAACTATTCATTGTGTCAATATTTTCAGTTGAAATTACTATGTCATCAACGTATAGTACAATATAAATATTCTTTGAAATACTACCCCTATCTAAAATATATATACATCTATCTACAGGTGAGTTTTTAAACCCTTTTTCTATTAGAATCTTTTCAAACTCTTCAAACCAACATCTTGCCGCCTGTTTTAAACCATACAGTGCTTTATTTAATTTGCAAACTTCATTATTTTTACTTTTTATTCCCTCAGGAACTTGCATATAAATGTCTTCTTTTAATTTACCGTTTAAAAATGCGGTTTTAACATCCATGTGATGTACCAATAAACAATGTTGATTTGCAAATGCTATTAAAAACCTAAAACTAGATATTCGAGCTACAGGGGCAAAGGTTTCATTATAATCTACATGGTATTTTTGACTAAATCCTTTTGCTACTAAGCGAGCTTTATATTTTATTGGGTTTCCATACTCGTCATTTTTAAGAGAAAAGACCCATTTACAAGTAACTATGTTTTTATTTTCTGGCTTTTGAACTAAAGTCCAGGTATTGTTCATTAATAAAGAATTTATTTCGTCATTTATAGCACCTTCCCATTCTTTTCTATCGTCCCTATTCCTAATTTCCTGATAAGAAGTTGGTATGTTACTGATAATAGATTGAGCGCATAAAACATAATCAAGACTATTATCTTCATTATAAGAAATAGGAGGTAATTGCTTAATTCTTTCACTTTGTCGAACATCAACGGTGGCACTCTTTAAATTTTGTTTTTCTTTGTCTTGAGATAAACATCCATTTGTATTTACTACTGATTTTGACGTTAGGTCAGAAATATCAGTTTGGGCTCCAGATTTATTTATATCTGGTTTCACACCTCCAGATTTATTTATATCTGGTTTTACACTGTCAGAGTTATGAAATTGAATCACTGATTTTGACAAGTCAGAAAGATCAGTTTTAATTAGAGGTTTTTGCAAACTCACCTCTTTACACGAAGGCCTCGTTTTTAAATAATCAATCTCATCAACAATAACATCTCTGACTACAATAAACTTTTCTGATTCCACTTCCCACACTTTATACCCATTTGGTTCATACCCAACTAATATGCCCTTAAAACATTTTTCATCAAATTTCCTTTTATTAGTTTTATTATGCACATTTACTGTTGAACCAAAAATTTTTAAATACTTTATTTGCGGCTTTTTATTATGCCACAATTCATATGGTGTTTTGTTACCCTTAAGGACCCTAGTAGGTGAAATATTTATTAGATAAGTAGCAGTTAACACTGCCTCACCCCAAAAAACTTTATCTAAATTTGCTCCGTTTATCATTGTACGGGCTTTTTCTGTTATGGTTCGCACCATACGCTCTGACACACCATTTAATTGTGGGGTTCGTGGAACAGTCAAGTGATAACTAATGCCCTTGTCTATACAAAATTGTTTCATCTCAGAGGACAAATATTCTCCCCCATTATCGCAATATAAATTAACGATTTTTAAATTAAAATGAGCCTCACTTTTTGCAACATAATCCTTAAATCTTAAAAACGTATCTGATTTATTTTTAATCAAATATGTTACACAGTAGTGAGTAAATTGATCAACAAATAAAAGAAAATAATTTTTCTCATTAACAGTTGATGGAGTAATAGGGCCACAAACATCTGAATGTATTATAAATAACGGCCTCTTGACATAATTTTTATCTTTATGCCTATTAAAGGGTAACCGTGTTTGTTTACCACTTATACACGCCTCGCATAAACTATCAGGGACTGTAATATGATCTATAAGACCTACATCTTCGACCATCTGTTTAGTTTTTAACTCAATAAATTTATTTTTGCCAATATGCCCTAACCGTTGATGCCAAATTTGATAATTTGTTTGTGATGTTCCAAATGCATGTAAATTACTATTTATTAACGAATTATTAATGGTTAATTCAATGGAAATTAAATTGTTTAACGGTTTACCTTTTATTACCGTCTTACCACCTTTTGATATTGTCACCCCTGTTTCATTAAACAGTATCGTCATACCAGCATTTTGCATCTTTGACACAGAAAGCAAATTGTAGGGAACATCAGGACAGTACAGGACATCCTTTAAAGTGCCATTGACTCCCAAGTCACTTATAACTTCTAGATTCCCCTTCTTAATAGCTGTTATAAATTCGCAATTTTTCGCCACAGAAATATTCACAGGTGGGAACATGGTAGAAAAATTTTCAGCTAGGTCAGACCGGTTAATAATATGGTCTGAGGCACCAGAATCCAGAATAAATGTGATTTTATTTTTCGAATCTTTTAAACGCTTTTGAGCCCCCATCATAAATGCAAAATTTGAATTTTGGTTTGGATTTGATTCGTTTACCTGCACTGTTTGTACAGTTCTTTGCCTTTGATTTGATGGTGTTTTATATTCGTGTGTGTTTTTATAATAAAAACACTCCCTCTTCATATGTCCTTTTCTTCCACAATGGTGACATTTTTGGTTAAATTTAGCCTTTTGATTATTTTTAAAGTGGTGTTTACTAAATTTTGGGTTATTCTGGTAAGAGTTATGGGGACGCTTAAAAACGTTAAGTCGTTTAAAACGCTTCTCTTCGTTTGAATCAGGTTTTCTATCACTCATCAGGACTTTGTGGCTTGTATCACGACCTTCATTTAAAAGTTTGATTTCATGGTCAAGGAGTCGAGTTTTAACAAAGGCCAAGTTAAGGCTATTCTCGGACAGTGTCTCAATTGCTGTTATTACACCATCGTAGGAGCTTGGAAGAGTTAGCAACAGATGTGAGACTGTCAGTTTCTTCCAGGTTGGCTCCTGCAGCCAATAACTCACCAACAAGCTCATCAAATATGGTGAAATGCTGAATAAGGGACATGTCACCCTTCAGTTTTAAGCTTAACAGCGTTTTTCTAAGCGCTAACTGCGAAGCCAAACTTTTACGCTCATAAATAGTGTCTAAGTTCTGCAAAATCTCCTTGGCAGTATTTTCTTCTTTTGCAAAACCCAGGAAAGAGTCTGACAAATATTCCACTATTACACTTTTGGCAATACGCTCCAATCTAGTCCATTCATCGGTCAGCGGAACAGGAATTTCACTGTCGATGACTTTAATCGCGTCAAGCTCAGTTAAAATAGCTCTGATACGAAACTTCCACACACTATACTTTTCACCATCAAACGGTTTAATGTTTCTTTTTACACTTTTATTTTCCATTGTCACTACAAGTAAAAAGAACACCAAATACCAAACAAACAAAAGTCCCGAGAAAAGTCCTAAGTTTTTTTTTTAAAAAAACGGCAAACTCAAGGTATTTAATTTTTCGCGACGTGCACTGGGCCCATAACCTATTGGTTATATGGGGTAAATACAATACAAAAGGTTTCTGTTTTAATTAACTTTTATTTTCCAAGTGAGAAAACACTTAGAAGGTACCCGCGCGATCTACTTATATCAACTAACCCACTATTCTCTCTCTTATATACAACAAACGCATAACTAACGTTCATAACGCTGATGCCTAATCAGCTCCTTTTATAAAACCAATTTTCAGTTCTTGTTCGACGTCACATAAATAAAATTAATATGTCTGGCGGCTTAACAGTTATGTATGGTCCATAGATTATACTTATTAGGGAATTGATTTTTGTTTATATTCCAACACCCTCAACTGTAACACTGCATAATTTTTGGAAGCTAATTTAGAGCACACCCGATCTACTTGGTTGTTCCAAGAAAGATTACAATCAATGGATAGTCCAAGAAAACCTATGCTCTCTACACATACCAGAATAGATTTTGATTTCTCTTCTCTTAGTAGTAGGCTTCTATCTGAATGGATTCTAATAGAACAAAATTGCATAAAAGCTGTTTTATTAGTGTTAAGAAATAGACCATTCATTTCACACCACTTTGAAATGTCATTTAGACATTTATTAGCATTCACTTGAAGCTCATCAAAATCTTGTCCGTTTACAATGGCGGAGGTATCATCTGCAAAAAGTGAGACATAACTATTGTCAGCAAAGAGGGGTAGATCATAAATGAACAGGAGAAATAATAGGGGTCCAAGGACACTACCTTGAGGAACACCAACAGACACTTCTAACCAATCTGAAAGGGCAACAGGTTGAGATTTTATACATACAGCTTGTGTTCTGTTATTTAAATATGATTCCAGCCATGCATAAGCTGTTCCACCATACCATACATATTCAATTTTCTTAGTAAAAATTTGTGATTAATAGTGTCAAATGCCTTTTTAAAGTCATAGTAAATACCAATAGTTTTAAGGTTTGAGTCAAAGTTTTCCAGTACTTTTAAATTAAAGGCTAGAATAGCATCAATTGTAGAGAACCCCTCACGAAAACCAAATTGTCGATTAGACAATATCTTTTTTTTTTTCAAAAAATTAGCCAAACGATTTTTAAATGCCGATAGTAGATAGTAGATAGTAGAGCTATAGGTCTATAATTTTCTATTAGATTCTTATCACCCTTTTTATAAATAGGTATAATTATAGTCTTCTTTAAAGGTTCTGGAAAAATTCCATGTTCAAAAGATAAGTTTATCAGATTCATCAATATTGGTAGGATAGGTTCAGCACATTTAAGTATTAAGTTGCATGGAATCATATCAGGGCCACTAGGCCTGTTTTTAGACACAGCCTTCACAATATTAAGTACTTCATTGATTGTAAAGGGAGCAAGAAAAATTGAAGTTTGTACAGAGGATTGTAAAGTGAACTCATTGTTGTCAATAGCACATTTTTCCGTTAGCTCAGTGACTGAGTTAATAAAGAACTTATTATAAGCATTTGCAATATTTTCAATACCATTTATCTGCTTACCATCGGAAAACACAATATTTGGGGGGCCAATAGCTGATGGTTTAAAATTGGTATGACTTCGGATGATGCTCCATGCAGTTCTTGATAAATTGTCGGATTGTAGAAGCAATTGTGAATTATAATCAAGTTTGGCCACTTTTACATTCTTTTTGTGCGTCTTGAGGAACATTCTGTACTGATCCAATAGAACAGGATTGTCAGATTGTTTCAGTTTCCCATGCAGTTTTCTCAATTCAGCACCTTCTAAGGCAAGTTCTGGAGTAATCCAATTATTACCGTTATATAACTTAGATATAGAATTTCTTGATTTACGTACAACTTGAAGTGGAAATGCTATATTAAACAGGTCATTAAAGCTATTAAAAAAGAAAGTAAACTTATCATTAATTTTGCTAGGATTATTATCTATGAAATTTAGAAGATTAAAATTCTCCTTTGCCAATAAATGAATAAAAAAAATTGATATTCTCATCAGAAATATGTCTCTTATATTGAACATTGGATGAGTCTACATATGAGCCTACAACAAATGAAGCCAATTGTGCTCTGTGATCAGAGAAGCATACATCCAAAGTAACCTCCCTTATTGCTGAAATATTGGAAAAAATATTATCAAGCAGTGTAGAAGATTGTCCCTGGATACCAGAAGGTTCAAAGAAAATCTGATACGATTTCAGAATATTCAAAAAATTTGTAGATTCCTTATTTTTGGAATTTAAGTTGAGATTGAAATCACCACACAAAATAATAATACTATGCTTAACTTTTGTTATGCTTATAAGGCTCTCTTCAAATGAATAAAAAAAAATGTATGTCTACCTTAGGGGGGGCGATACAAACAACAACTACCAAACTATCAAAAATATTTAACTTAATTGCTACAACCTCCATCACATACTCAAATTTTAAATCAATATGACTATTTACCAAATCATTTCTCAGAAATATACATACACCACCTCCCTGTGTGATATCTCTGCAATAAGAGGCAACTATTGAATATCCACATAGCCGAAAACATGGGATTTCATCCTTGGAGAGCCAAGTTTCTGTGGTACAAAGTATGTGTGGATAGTGTGGTTCTTGAATAGTTGTAGGTTGTAATTAGGGGGAAACAGATGTTCTGGGAGTGAGTTCCACAGTAATGTAGTGCGCCAGACAAAGGAGTCATTGTAGAGCATGAGCAACTGCTGGGGTGTGTACAGTTTTTTGTTGCAAAATAGCGCACTAAGCTTCTGCGAGGCTGATTTTGCGATGTTAGCAACGTGGTCATGCCAGGGCATATTGCTGTTGACTGAGACACCCAATAGTCCGATTGACGACAATGAAGGAATGGTCGATCCTGCCATAATGATATCAGGGTCCGCCGTATTGGTTTTCTTGGTAAACGTGGCTGCTTGGGTTTTTGCTGCATTGAACTGGACCAAATTCCTGTCAACCCACGTTTGAACTTTCTCCAGATCTTGATTAATTGTTGTAATCTGCTCCTGTCTACGGTGATAAATCTCAGTCGCTGGTAAAGGTTTTTCTGATCTAGTTTGGGAGACAAGGGTACTGTCATCTGCAAAAGGATTATTGGTTTCGGTCAGCAAGTCGTTAATGGAACAGAGTTGGTGAAAGTGTTGCGCTCTGAGGCGTGCCTAAATGGTGAATGTGTCTGAGATGTGTCCATCGACTGCAACCTGCAGAGATCTGCTCTTAAGGAAACTGGCAAGCCAGCTGCAGAGTCGCTGGCAGGCCGAAGGACGACAGTTTGTTGAGCGGTCCGTCATGAAAACTCTGTCAAATACCTTCGAAATATCCAACGCAATCGCTCGAGATTCGCCATAGTTCTCAATATGAGTGACATAGTTTGGCTAGTTAGTTGTTTGGTTATGCAATTAATCAAAAATAATGTTTACACAGCCTTCCTAGAAATTAAAACCAAACAACATTAAATGTAACCTAATATCAAGTGCATTAACAATTAATTACGCGAAAAAATAAGCCTATTGCAGCCTGTTGCAGAAGCAGCCCTTTAAAGAAATTGTCCTGATATGTTTAATCATAAAAACGCAAATAATAAATAATAATAATTATTTAAAAAACCATAATTCTAATTCTACAACTATGATGAATGATTTCAAGAGCAGCTGCTTCTCAAATATTGTTTCAAAAATTACACCATTCCCGTGACTTATCTAAGGATTTTCTCTTCATATTTATGTTATTTTTTTTTCAGGTCAGGTTGACAAACTTTGTAATTTCTTTGAAATGAATATTATAAGGATTTTTCTGCTTCAAACTATTCCTAACTATTAACTTTTGTTGTGACGTCAACAATGATGTAAATAACCGTTTCCTATGATTAAGTTGACAGTTTACATAATTTTTTCTCGGTTTTGTATTTTGTTTTCTTGAGTAACTTATTTCTCCATATATTTATTAATAATGAGGAGACATTCATAACTTCAATTAACGGCATCCTCATGTAAAGTATACTCATACTCATGAACATTACACATGTCTACGGTTGTTTCCATATATAAAATGGCTCACAATATGATCTAACAAACTATCGCCCTATATTTATTGTTCCAATATTCTCTGTTTTCGAAAAAACACTTGAAAATAAAATATTTCATTATTTCGAATCTTCTTTTCCATTTAGCTCTAAACAGTTTGGTTTTAGGAGTATTAAAACTACAACTATGGCAATTAATATATTCATTCAAATAATAAATGACGGCAGAGCTAGAGAGAAGTATGGTGGGGCAGTATTCTAGTGATTTAAGCAAGGCTCTCGACTGTGACTCCTTTGATATAGTTGTGAGGACACTTAATAAAGCATCAGTCTAATAAAATCTCTCTGGTGATAGGCATTGGTGAGGAGATTTTGTTATTACGTGTGTCCAGTTCAGGAGATCCTACGAAATCTTGGCCTGGAGGGCAAGCTACGGATATGGGTCGTATTTCTGCATTGCAAAGAAAGGGCGTTAGAATTATGTGTAACATACACTATAAAGTTGACTAAAGGAACCTTTTTATCAGCCTTAATATATTGACGGTGCCGTCTATGTATTTTCTATTGTCTACTACATGTTAAAGAAACATTTGATTATGAATTATCAAAATATTCATCTTTACAATACTAGGCATATGTCACACGAAGGCATTATTACCGGTCTAAACTTCAGCATTATTGGCCGATGTTGGGAGTGTGGGGTAGGACCAATATCCGTCTTGCTACATATTCCAGCTAGAGACTTGTTGATGAAGATAAGGTCCGGGTTGTAACCTCTCTTCCATCTGCCTCTATTAAAGGAAGCCGGCTATTTCTGGTCATGGATGAGGGTCATGCCATTATCATCGGCCCACCTCTCCAGGAGTTCTCCATCCTCGTTCGTGTCATGATATCCCCAAGTTGTGCTGTGGCTATTGAGTGTTCAATTACCACATGTGGTTGGTCAAGGTGTTGGGGGAATGAGAATCTCACATTCGGTGATTTATATATTGAGGATATCGTTATGTTTCCAAGGTTAATCGTGATCAGCACTATGTTGTTACAATACTAATTAATTAATTAATAATAATGTTATCTCTCGACCTGGAAAAGACAAAAGTACAATCAAAAGATTAAAGGAGAAAGATAATGTCTATCTAAAAGCTGATAAAGGTAATAAGGTTGTTATATTGGACAAAAGCGAATATGTTGCAAGAGTCGATAATTTAATCGAATCCAGGCCGAAATCTCAAGGATGCATTATCTAAGATGCTAACTAACACAAGTTAAAAACGCTTTGAAGAAATGTTGCAACCTTATTTCTGACCAAATTAAATACAAATTATCTGTGAGCAATACTACTATACCAAGACTATATTGTCTTCCCAAGATTCATAAACCTGGGAATGCAATGCGTCCCATAGTTTCGGCAATAGGATCACCAACTTATAATATATCCAAGTCGCTAGCAAACCAGTTTGAGAATTTACCTAAAAACAATAGAATTCAAGAGTACTAAAAAAATCAAATTAAAGGTACGAACCGCAAGGAAGGTGAAATATTAATCTCGTTTGATGTTAGCTCATTATTCTCTAGTGTACCAATCCCCCAGATCTTTCAATATCTTGGTGAATTATTTGAGATGAATAGTTTTGATAAGGAAAGGAATAAGGAAGCAAAATAACCCAAACAATAATATTTAACTTTAACCAAACTTTGCATGGATCAAAATTATTTTCAATATAAAAACTATTACCAAAAACTTGAAGGCACAGCAATGGGCAACTGTTTCGTCGTTCTTAGCTAATCTTTTCATTAGGGAATTTGAAAATCAAATCAGTCAGGAGTTTGAGTATTTTCGGCACAAAAACTGGAAATAGCGAAGATTTTGTGACAAAACTAAACAACCGTTTCACCACCATTAAATTTACTTATGAAGTCGAGAACAATGGCCAACTGCCATTTTTTTGATACTTTAGTAATTAGGAACGATAATAACACACTAGAATTTGATATTTATTGAAAAAGTACTGCCACTAACCGATATTATATTCCTAATGATTCCTTCCACTACGACCAACACAAAATTGCCAGCTTTCATTTTTAGGTTTTTTTTTTGTATGGTTAATTTTCCTCTCAAGATAGAAAGATTTAATAATGAAAAGGAGACAATTAAGAATATAGCGAAAGTAATAGATAGATTAATTAATAGGCATGCCTTTAGGAAGTCCATTCGTGATTCCACTTCTTTCGATAATCAGGATGAAAATACAAAATTTGTCTCGATACCATATATTCCTCAGTATACTAGAAGACTCTAAAAAGTTTTTAAGGAAGTAGGTTCAAAATTAGTATACCAAACTCAGTTTAAAATTAAGAAATAAATTATTGGGTGGTCGAAAGAACAAAATTGAAATATTGAAAAAAAGTGGAATTTATGAAATCGGATCTATAGATTGTAACCAAAAATATGTTGGGCAAACTAGAAGATATATACAAATGAGATTCAACGAGCACATAGCTCATTTAATGGTTGATCGAGCGTGACTAGTAGGATTCTAGGATTGATTCTTTTTGGTTTTGCTCCAGTAAGCAAACAGTTATACTATGAAATAGAGTTAGGTAGATTTTAAGTTTATTTGTAATCATCTTCTGATTATGGTAACACAGTTAGCGAAACTCGTGTCGATTGCAAAAATTCTGTTTTGGTATTGTGGATAAAACTTGTTTAGTGCATTTTGCTTAGGGTTCCAAACATAGGGAATATCTTACAACTTCATCATATGCATTTGTTGACAATAATTTTCTAGATATGTTAAAATCCTTGTAACTAATTCGTCAAAAATATACTATAGAAATTTGAAAGTTGATTATTTGGTGTGACTGACGGCCGCTTTAAAGCAGGTTAAAGGTTGAACAGGTGAAACGGGTATCCATCTATCAGGTATTAATCGTACGGTAGACGAACATTTCCCGAATTTAAAACTGAAGAAAAAAGTTTTTGAATTAAAAATTTATCATATTAGATCAAAATTTATATGAGAAATCGGATAAGCACATTAAAAATATGGCATCCCATTTAAAAATATATCAAAGTGACCCCTAGCACTTTTATTTGATGTTCAATTGTTTTTTGCTGAACATATCCGAATTCGCGGGAGAAAATTACATAAGATGGCTATTTCAGTTTTTTTTATAATAGTACAGGGAAAGTCAAAAAATCGCCTTGTCTAGTCCACGTTGGATAACCCTGTACAGTATCTTACCCTGTAGTAAGTGTTCTAAGTTTTGATTGTGAGATATTTTTATATTTTTGTTTTTATTGTAATATAAAAAATTTGTTATACTTACGTGTTTAATAAACAGAAATATTCGCAGTAACTTAAATTTTGTGACCACCTTCCGACTTTAAAATAAAATTGAATTTGTTTAAAGGTAATCAACAACTTCCTGATGGTACTGTGATACCATATCCACCAATATTATTGGGCCATGTTGGGTCAGATCCCAGTAAGAAAACTGTACTTGTATATGGTCACTTGGATGTGCAACCAGCACATCGGACTGACGGATGGGATAGTGAGCCTTTCGAACTGACTGAGAGAGATGGAAAACTGTACGGCAGAGGCTCTTCTGATGATAAAGGTGAAGTATAGGGTCGTATTAATTTTTTTTTCACATTGTTTTTTAAAGTGTTTATTGAGGTTTTTATCTCCACAATATCCACATAAAATAATGGAGGTGTTTAGAATTGTTTTGAGCGGTTAGCTTTCCTTATTACAACACGTTTATTTAGGAACAATATTTTCTAGATTTATTAGGGTTATTTTGACTGATATCAATTATCTTTATGTTTTGAATTTTCTGGTTCCTGTTAATTTACACACAATAAAGTTGCTTAAATATTCACAAAATATTTGGCCTTATCGCAGTACTTTTTTTCTATGCTAAAAATGTCAAATAAAAACACAATAACATGCAAAAACTGTTCTAAGAATGATAATGTTTTATTTTCTGTAAGCAATGAAAAGTTTGGGCAGTTTGGTGTCGTACAATAAAGTGTACACTGTTTTCTACCACGAACCGAAATTATCAAATGGCGCCAAGATCCGACAGCCGAAAATCGAAATATATTCACCACGACTAGAAACCAGTGTAAGCGGACCTTTGACGAGAGCAAAAAAGAATATAACGAGCAGATCAAGAACAAGCTTCTCAACTGTCCTAACGGATCAAGATCGTTTTGGTCAGTTGCGAAAGCGGTCAATCAGTGTTTCTCAAAGTCGTCAATTCCACCACTCATCAAAGATGATGGCTCAATAGCGGAAACGGTCAAAGAAAAAGCGAACATTCTTGCCGAAATGTTTGCATCAAATTCTACCTTAGATCCTCAAGGATCTATTCCCAGAGTGAATTTCACAATGCCAGGTCTGGTATTTCGCCAACGGGAAGTGAAACGAATACTCAAAAGCCTAGACACTAACAAGGCCACAGGACCGGATGGCGTTCACGCTATAGTACTTAAGAAATGTGCTGCTGAACTAACAAGGCTTTTCTCCCTATCATACAAAACTGCATGTTTTCCTTTTAGCTGGAAATGCGCTACAGTGCAACCAATCCCGAAGAAAGATAAAAAAATATTCCAAATAACTACCGTCCAATTGCCTTAGTTCCCATCAGGTCCAAATTCATGGAGAAACTGATCAACGAACATCTCTTAAAATATGTCGAATCCGCAGGTCTCATAAGCGATCGCCAGTATGGCTTCTGCAAGCACAGATTGCTCTTACGTGATCTATCTGTGGACCAAAGGCATCGAGAGCTACGGCGAATCTCGTGCAGTGGCTCACGACATATCCATAGCATTTGATAGGGTGTGGCATGATGGATTGTTAAGCAAATTGGCAGCATACAGACTACCACCAGCACTGCTTCTATGGCTTTCCAATTTCTTATGGGATCGAAACATCCGAGTTGGTATTGATGGACATCTCTCGGAGGAATTTAAGATCAATGCCTGAGTTCCTCAAGGGTGTATGTTATCTCCCACACTGTTCCTGGTTTAAAAATTTTGTTAATTCTTCCAATCTGTTGACAGAACAAACAATTCTATTTACAGCTTTGCAGACGACAGCACTCTTAAATCCTCATTTATGTCGCGGATTCCAATGACAGCTGCTCGTTCCCAAAGCGAGTGAGAAAATTAGATTGCTACCATCAATGAGGATATGAACGCTATTGTGGAATGGGATGAGGAAAATAATGTCCAGTTTAACGCAGGAAAGACTCGAGCAGCTGACTTTTCAAAAAAAGCAAACACCGCAGGACCTGACTTATCAATGACAGGACAAACACTGACTCTGGTCTCATACATGTAAAAAAAACAAGTCTTGGCGTAATCACGTCACTAAAATCGCCCAGAGTTATGCCAAACAGAAACACCCGCCAGACACAAGCTGCTCACAACATACGATTCAGTTGCGAATACCTAGGACGTCGCAGCTGCGGGACTCCTTTAGAGGACTGCCCCGCTCTGGAATGGCCTTTCGAGTAACGTCTTTCCCGAAATCTACACCCTGCAGCGCTTCAAGCCCATCGTCCAACGTCATCTGCGCACGCGCACCGCTCGTTGAGTGGTATAGGATTTTTCTTTTGTGTGTGTGCCGAACATAAAAAAAAACTTACCCGCGGTCACATGTTACGAGTTTTAGAAATGCCGGGAAATAAAGCTCCTCAGATTGTTGTTCCTGAAGCCCTCCACATAACGCAGAGCATTGTGTGGTCCCGTTTTCGTAACCACGGTAATGTTTTCGAAATGCACCACCCAGGTCCATCAATGATCACAAATCCGGCTCAAGGCAGTTTTGTTTTAAAAATTGCTTGGCGTAACCCTCGACGAGTGAAGAAAAGAAAGATGCGCAAGCTTACGGGTAAAAACGTGACACCAAAGATGTCCAGCTCTTACATGGCGGCAATGGAGAAATGTCCGTAACGCGCCTCGCCGTGTAAGAGCTGGGCATTTTTGGTGTCACGTTTTCACCCGTAAGCTTGCGGATCTATTTGTTCTTCAATCAACGCCGTCGAATAATAAGAAATAGACTTCACGAAGGTGGTTTAAGAAGTGGACGCACGCTGATATGTGAGATTTTATCAAAAGTGAATTGCACGATTGGGTTATCAAACATGGAAACAGTTTATATGAAGAAAATTCTACGGCCAGTTGTGTTATTGCAAACTAGAGTTGTTGGACCCCATTTTAATGCACGATTAGGCACGTCTGTAGGTCGCTAGAAGAGTAATGCAATTTTTGGAACAACAAGAAGTCACTGTATTGCCATAGCCTGTTCATTCGCCGGATCTAAATCTAAATCCCATTGTGCATGCATGGTATATGCTCCAGAGAAGAGTTTGCGTGTGCATCAGAACTTTGAAAACCGGGCACAGACTTAAGGGATTTTTAGGATGCACTGTCTCAAAACGAATTATACAATTTCATTGTAAGTATGGGTAGAAGGTGTCATATAATACGAAATGCAAGAGGGGGTCAGAGATGTCATTAAACAAAAGCCGACTCGCTATAGGTCTTACCATTGTGATGAATTTATCAGTTGGGCGTCACTTATAATGAAATACCAGTTCAGTCGCCAATTTGTGAAGATAAATTTAGTTGAACACTAATTTGTAGCGAAAGTTAAATGATTTAATTTAATTAAGTATGAGATTCGTTTTCCCTGAAGGGGTGAGCTGTCTCTTTTATTAATTATATTTTGGGCGCCATCACCAGAGTTCCGAGAGACAATGCAAACTGAGTATAAACACTTAAAGATCAATAACTATAAAGATAAGAATATCATAAATTTTCCCTTATAATTCACGTCTTACAGATCTCGATCTTGCAATAAAGTAAACAAAGTAATTTTAAAACAGTAATATTTTAATTTTATAATTAATTTACAAATATAAGTGATGAAGTTTAAAAAATTGAAATCTATATAATCAGATATAAATATAATTTATGAAATTGTCTGAAATACAGTTTTTTTCTTTTGAATAATTTGACTAGCAATGAGAATTAAAACTAATGTAAAAGATTAAAAAAATTGAATGAGTAAGTAAGACCATTACAATGGTCTTTACAAATTTATTTCTCTTCTGATTGGCTAATACTTAGCTTGTCCAACTATCCTGTAATCATGCAACCGTATTGGGACTTCTGCTGGAACCTGCTTCTGCCTATTCCCAAGTTCAATTGACTTGAGGTGATCTAGGACTTAAAGGTTAGCCGAGTATCTGCTCCCTCTAGCGGCCTGCTATAGTGACGTGGACGGACACCTGATGCTTGACAAGCCCGATGTTATTTTGTCCAGCCAATTCGGGAATTTTGTGTATATGGAAGAGAAAATAACCTAGTTTTAGACCAATGTATATCGCCAACTAAAAAATTATTCAGGGAAATATCCTGTGAACCTCAGTTAGACGATTTCACAGAAGGAAGTAATCAACAATCTGAAAATTTACTGGTTAAAGCAGATATAATCAAAAACTTAAATTACAATTTTAAGTTGAGCAAAACTTATAAATAACTACAGTTAAGCAAAGTTATAAATAACTACTGTTACTCAAGATATTCTTTTTCTTTACTTTAAGACATGAAATTGAAAAGAAATTATGACTGAAATTTAAAATTCAAAGGAAAATGATGGAACTACGTTCCAAACAGTGGCTCTCGGGAAATTTAAATAAAAGTAACTTGTATTTAATGATAAATAGAAAAATAGAGGTACAACCTCTCTATAAACGAGTCTTATAACTCAAAATAAGTAATTTCTATTACTCTTTTATATGACCCTTGGCACATAAACGATAATTGAGTGTAATTACACCTCAATTAATTAAAGATAAAGACAAGGTAATCACTGTCTCGCATTGAGATATGAACTAAGATAAAAGATAAAGAAAAAAAACCAGATAAATTTACACATGTGAGCTCAACCTCTCATAAATGCAAGTTAACGTCGATACATCAAGACACGACGGGGCAAGTGCTAATAATGCTTGATGTTACAAATAAACTGAAATATTAATGAAATAAGCCTGAAAAGAAAAAATATTAAACCAGCAATATTATGATAGAAAATTCGAACGAATTCTACTGAAAATTCAATTTACCACCTTCACAGGAATATATAGAATCCAAGAATTTCCCAAACAATACTTTTCAATTTAAATGGAAATACGTAAAACAATGTTCATGCGCTAAACGATGAAATAATTACGTTCTCTGTAAATTTGGATTAATCCTCTATCAAATTACATGAATTTGACCAATGAGAGACGAAATTATTCACCAATAAATCGGTATTTTTACCGAACGGTCACTAAAAAAAATTAAGATTATTGAAGTTATAAGTTAATCGAAAGTGTAATATAAAAATGCTAATTTCTTGCTTAAGCAGAATATGATTCAGTGAATCAGAAACAATTATTAATTATGTATTTAAAAAATTAAAAAATTAGCGAAATATATGCAAGATGAATAAAATATTTCAAGATTAAAAACCAGCACTTACCCAGTCAGGCGGCACAACGAGATAAAACCTTCCCTTCAAAATTCAAGATGTTAACAAATTCTGATTTTCGATGTTCTCGTTGGATAATTTAGATCATGTGAACACTACTATGGGTCACGCGCAGTGGCGGATTTACCCTAAGGCCCGGTAGGCCCGGGCCTAGGGCGGCCAGATTTAGGGGCGGCAATATAGACATTTCTTTATGTAGTCTATATGGTGGATGCTGAGAAAGGGGCGGCTGATAGGTTGGGGCCTAGGGCGGCCGAGACTGCAAATCCGCCACTGGTCACGCGGCGTCAAATCAAAGAAAACACAATATATACTGAATATAGTAATCCGTATTAAATTAAATGCATAAATGATAGGTATTAAATAGCGAACTACGCTTTCCAATTACCCATTACATGAGATAAGCCCATCCCCAAATAGATGTCACCACTCAATATGGAAATCTACGATGCAGATATGTTCTATATTGTTGTGGAGGATTCATGTTTTAACTCACAAATTTTTGGGTTTTCTCTCCACTATCGTTTTGAATTGGTTATTTAGAGCCTCTTCGGCTCTGGCTCCAGGATGTAAACAGCACAAGTGCTAATTTAGTGACCCTAACGAAATACCTAGATAACTTGAAAACAAACCTTCAATGTTTCAAGGATCAAATCTGTTCCCGTTGTCAAGAACGAAAAAAATCTAAAAATGAAAATCGTTATCAAATGCAAATAACAGTAAAAAGCTATCGCAAAATTGACAACGGGGACAGATTTGATCCTTGAAACGTTGAAGGTTTGTTTTCAAGTTATCTAGGTATTTCGTTAGGGTCACTAAACTAGCACTTGTGCTGTTTACATCCTGGAGCCAGAGGCGAAGAGGCTCTATATAACCAATTCAAAACGATAGTGGAGAGAAACCCAAAAATTTGTAAGTTAAAATAGAAATCTACAGCGACACTAATTCGCAAATTGTAGGTATAAACCAGCGTACCTGTTCTTCTTAAATAATTAGTTGCACGAAATATACCCATTCACGAATAGATGTCACTGGCGATTCATATACCAAACATCGAAAATCACTGGTAATAAAACTGAATTCAGTGGAGCGGAATAAACTTATATTCCGTTACACCATTTTTTAATACAAAATTGTGCACCACTGTATAGATAAATTGGAAATTATTGGCATGAATACTAAGTGACTGATGTATAGTGGCATATATGCATTCTTTGTCTAATTCAAACTTTAATTTGATTTAATAAAAATATCCCAAGACCATTGTGGTGTGTATTTTATTTATTATATATAATGATTATATTGAATTGTGAAATATAACCATTTTAAAAATTCTGTTCTTTCCAATCATTTAGGACCAGTTTTGTGTTGGATGCATGCTATTGAAGGCTACAAGGATCTGGGTGAAGAATTGCCCGTAAATCTGAAATTTGTTTTTGAAGGTAGGTGTGAGTTTGATATATTAAAATTGTAGATAACAGACAATAATCAGCAAATTGGATGGGTACATTTATTTAATTGTACTAAAAATACCTTTATTGAAAATGTCATCATGATTAGCGAATCACGATTGTTGAAGTTGAAAAGTCCGCGCGAATTTTAATTGTTACAAAAACGAAATTGAGATCTTGCTAACCTAGACTTTGTATCTCTGTTGACGGCAATCGTCAGATTCCTTGATGTTCGATTTTTTCATGTTCTAGTGAATTTTTATTAGCTTTTTGGAACATTTATTGGAAACGAACGATTATTTCTAGTCTGAGAAACTTCAAACTGAGCTATATAAATCAACAATAAAATAGAGCAGAATCATCTCAAATACCATATACAGTTTTACACAAAATTGATAAAAGATATAATCTTACTAAATAATATCGATAGTGAATCTAAAATCATACAATGCACAAAATTAAGAAATATATTAGAGATAGAATGAAAAACAAACAGTTATTTCAAAAATTATTCTCTGTAATGATAATATGTATTTAGATCGGGTAAAATAATCTTCAGTTACCTACTGAATCTCAAAAAGGGAATGTTATTAGGTATGGAAGAAAGTGGCAGTAGCGGTCTAGATGAGCTTCTGTTTGCAGAAAAGGAAAAATTTTTGTCAGGTGTCGACTATGTTTGCATATCTGACAATTATTGGCTGGGGAAAAACAAGCCTTGCGTTACATATGGACTGAGAGGAGTTTGTGCATTTAATATTGAGGTGACTTGTGCAGGTAAGATGCAGATATCTTTCTTTATTTTTTTTGATTATCGTAATTTTAACAGGACTGGCTCAATGTAACACAGTTTTTCATTCACAATGCATGTTAAGATTAATCGCACCCATAACACTGCAATGCAGGTTCTCATCTAAAGTCGGTCTTGTCCTATCCTATTTTAATATTAAGGTCCAAATTTTCGTTATTTAAAATTGTGTATAACCTGCTACTATTTAAATATAAAGAATTCTAACCACACCACTCAAAAAAGAGCAAAACCATTGTTTCAGAGGTTCATTCCTATATCAATCAAAATTTTGTATAATAAATAATCATATACATATTATTATTTTACTTGTTCTATTTGCAGGCAAAGACCTCCACAGCGGAATTTACGGGGGTACTGTACACGAAGCTATGACCGATTTAGTGTAT
>MU185415.1:87157-113786 GCA_016904865.1 Pissodes strobi | reverse complement strand
GTTGCCGAAGGTTCCAAACCCCAACATAGTCTCCAATATTGTAAAAAACATATTTTCCTAAGATGTTCTTTCTTCTTTTCATAATGTGGTATTTCTTTATTTATTTATTTAATTATCTAATACTACTACCTTGTTCGTGCACTTTCCGGCAACAACGATCATCTGAGAATTCAGAATATGTAACAGAAAGAAGAAAGAAAACAAACGACAAACGATTAGTTTGAGAATTTGCCGATAATTTCTGCGATCATTACTGTTATTTTCTTGCATTTGTCTGAAATCGGAACTATTTATGTACTTTTAAGTGTGTCAAATTTGTACCTAATATTCCGTTGTAAATGTAGGTATACAATTTATATCGTTAGGCGTATTTTTAAATAGGTAAAAGTATATATTTTGGGCTTAAAAACCAGCTTTTTTGCTGATTGGCCGATTTGTTTACAGTACTGTGCGTTCAATTTATCTTGGTAACATTTTGATTCCCTGTAATTTTCTTGTTTTTAAAGATATCAAGGTAAACAAAAAACAAGGTGTAGGGTTGATGGTCAAGTTTTTTTCATTATACATATACAACAAAACTCTAATCATTTTTTGACGTTTAAGCCTACTTTATATATTTTTAAATGGAGCACGTGTGTATTTCTACATTTTGGACTCTCTGGGGAAATCTACACACATTTTGTATATAATATCCTATACTTAGCTGTTTACGAAATATTGACAGTTAAAAGTCGGGCGTTTTGACAATCTGACAGACTCTAAAATCTAAACCGCACGAGATCAAAGAAAGTGGATTGCACATTCCAATCTTCGGTTTTCATAAGCTATCGAATGAGAGTAACTTTGAATTTAACCGCAGGCGCAGGTTTAAAAGTTCCGGTTAGTTCTATATGCGGGTAAAATTCGAAGTTACTGTCATTTGATAACTTATGAAAACCTAAGACAGGAATGTGCAAACCGTTTTCTTTGATCTCGTGCGATTTAGATTTTAGAGACTGTCAAAGTGTCAAATGCTCGTCAAGCAACTGTCAATATTTCGTAAACAACCAAAGATAGGTATAGGATATTATACACGAATATGTTTAGATTTCCCTAGAGTCCAAAAATTTAGTAATATATAGGGTCTTCTATTTAAAAAAAAAATATAAATTAGGCTTATATGTCAGAAAATTGTCAGTGTTTTGTTTTATATGTAACTTAGAAAAAAACTACCCCCACCAACCCTACATATCACTTTTTTGTTTACCATGATATCTTTAAAAACAAAAAAGTTACAGCGAATCAAAATGTTATCAAGATAAAATGAACGCACGGTACAGTTTATAAGTTTTTGCTCGTGTTTAATTGTATGGTTTCTCTCGGTTTCGGCTAGTTTTGTGGTAACTGATACTTAGTGCAATTATGCCTCAAAAGTGTTGTATTCCTGGTTGTAATGGAAACTATAAAAATGAGCCTGAAGTTCATGTTTTCGCCTTTCCAAAGTAGGCAAGTTTACGAAAAATGGCTAAAAGCTATACCACGAGATAACATTGAGCCCACAAATAACACGAAAGTATGTGAATATAATCTATTTTTGAATTTGCCCTAGTTATTTATCAAAAAATGTCAAAATACGGCCAAGTAAAGATGAAAGGCTCGAAAATATTTGTTGAGTTAAATTTGTCAAAAGCCCTTGAAATAAGTAAAATTGATTTTGAGGAGCACGCAAAAACATACATTTTGATAATTTTGGGGAATTTATTGTCAAATTTTCTACATATAAACTAACAAAATATATCATATAGCCAACCTTCTTTAAAATAAGTTAACTATTGATTGATTCCATAGATATTAGTGTATGCATCCCCTGATAAGATTAAAATTGCACGGCCTACATGAATGACGTCACACGACAAGCACCGAGGCCTTGTTATGTAGTGGGTGATGGGGTGGGCCCGATTTGTTAAAATATGATAAGTTTTGTCACAATTAGTCCTAATTGTTTGATCTTCAACTGTAATAATTATAGTTATGAACCAGGAACTTTTGGTTATGAAAATTTTGAGTTCAACTCTTAATAGTTCTAGTTGTTTGACAATAAGAGCTAAACAAAACAACTTTATATAACCAGGTAACGTGCTGTTTGTACTTAGTAATTAAAGCACACAACCAAAGCACGTGCTTCCTGATATCATCACGCAGTGCGACTGCACCTGCATACATTGTTTAGAATTCTAATGCATATTAATAGCAAAGGACATGTAGACAGGATAAAAAAACGTTGTTAATATATTCAAAAGCAATTGAAAAGTCATCCAATAAAACGATTCTAAAATTATCTCTTAGAGATACTTTGCTAAATGATGCATCCTTTTTTGAAAATTGCTTAACCGCATTATTTGTCTCAAACACACTATCATTATACAGGGTGGGCCAATGGAAACTTTCCACCTTTATTTTTCGGCTTTAAAATCAAAATATGGAAAAATCCGTCGATTTTTAATTCAAGGGAGAACTATTTTTCAGCTTTTCTCATCCCCGTAACTTTTACCCCCTAGCTGGGGGAAGAACAACCCCCGAAAGTTGAATAGGGGAGAGGGGTCGTGCGATACCTCTTTTTAATGGTGTCATCGAGTTCTTTATGACCCTATATTTTGAGGTCATTATTTTCATCCACAACGAAATGACAGCATGTCAAAAGTTGTTAAGGATTTGAAGATCTGGATACAATTTAATTTCGTTTTTATGTCTTTGTGAAAAAATGGAAGTTCTCTCGGACGCGTCCATTTCTATTTTGAAGGGCAGCTATTCTTCAGTTTTTTTATCCCCGTAATTTTAACCCCCTAACTGGAAGGAGAACAACCCCCGAATTTGAATAGGGTCGTGCCATACCTCTTTTTAAAGGTGTCATCGAGTTCTGTATGACCCTATAATTTGACAACATTATTTTCATCCACAACGAAATTACAGCTTGCCAAAAATTGTTAGGGATTTGAAGGTCTGTATACAACTTAGATTTCGTTTTTTACGTTTTTTGTCCTGCTAGTCTTTATGTCAATAAGAGGATATGCCAACGAAAATTCCTGCCGCTGAGATTATTTCATTTTTATTTGTTGTGTGTTTTTAAACGTTAAGCCTAAGAAACAGGGTGACAATTTTTCATTGAATCACCCACCCTGTAGATAGGATGAAAATAATGACGTTAAATTATAGGGTCATAAAAAACTCGATGAAACCTTTAAAAAGAGGTATAGCATGGTATCTCCCCTATTCAAAATTCGGGGGTTGATCTTCTTCCAGCTAGGGGGGAAACACTGAAAAATGATTCCCCTTCAAATTTGAAATCGACGTGTCCGAGAGTTCTTTCATTTTTTCCACAAAAACATAAAAAACGAAATCTAATTTGTATCCAGACTTTCAAATTCCTAAGAATTTTTGACAAGCTGTCATTTCGTTGTGGTTCAAAATAATGACGTCAAATTATAGGGACATAAAGAACTCGACGAGACCTTTAAAAAGAGAGTATGGCACGACCCCTCTCCCATATTCAAATTATGGGGATTGTTTTTCCCACAGCTAGGGGGTGAAAGCTACGCAGATGAAGAAAGCTGAAGAATAGTTCCCCCTTAAATCAAAAATCGACGGGTTCGAGGGTTTTTCCTGATTTTGATTTTAAATTCGAAAAATCGGGATGGCAAGTTTCCATTGGCCCACCCTGTATATTTTACAGTATTGGCGCGTGCGCTTGCAATTTGTGATGATTTTATTAATATGAGCCTGATTATGAACATATTTGATTGCTTCCAATAACGTCATGAAAGTTAAACAAGATCCAGCTATAATAAATATGAAAATATTAAATAAGCCATCAGAAAGCATCGCGCATAATAGCAGTTATTGGACGGCTTTAAAGATTCTCTTTGTTTAACAATTTTATCCTTTATATATAAAATAGGCAGTTAGATGTTCCATACCTCTCAATTTTCCCGCACGTAATTTTTACGATTGAAACAAACCTTTGTCAAACATCTTAAGAGGTTTTATTACAATCATTTGTGGCATTTGAAAAATGCTCACGTCCATATTGAAACATGCTTTCAACGATACTTAAACGTAAAGATAAAAAATACTAGTGATTATTTACTAAGTGCTTTCTTTCTTACGACACGACTAGATAAGGTTATATACTGTAATCTTTTACATGATTCACTAGTAAAAGGTGTTTCGATGCCCGATGGCTCTTTTGTATATTTTAGCATTTTGTATACGATTTATGCAGGTCAATGAATGAGTCAAATACTGGAGGCCTCCTAGATCTCCAGATTTAATTCCTTTGAGATTCTAATTGTAGATGCAAATTTATAATAAATTTCTAATCCAATTGAAAACTTCAAACATATGAGTAATGGATAGCTAACAGCTGTGGAACCATAAAAACCAAACACTTCGAAGCATTATGCTCGCGATCCTGATTTTCTGTTTCGAGGATTATAATCATCATTTTTGAACTAAAGACGTGTATGGTTCATTTCAGAAAAAAAATTAATTATAGACTTTTTGACTGTTTCACTTGCTCAGAACGAGGCATTGGCAACACGAGCCCGGCATTATAATTATTGGGCAGCAAAACCCCATCTCTATAGTTTATTCCGACAAATAATAGTCAAAATATATGGGTTAATATTAGTTTCGGAACCTCTAGGATACATATGCCTAATTGTCTCGTTCTACAGAATTTAATAAATGTTGTGAGCAAGAACCCCAAAAGCAGATGCCATATCGAAGGTGTTATCCAGTTGGAGCAACACCATATTTAGTTCTAGCTCTAGAAAAGTTCAGATTATTCGATATAGCTCTCATATCAATTCATAAACACAACAAAATGTGCTTATCTAAGTAAGTATTATCTACATTTTCTGTAGGTATGTTCTTATAATAAAAGGGTCCACTCAGTATCAGTATCATGCTAAAAAATCGTTACACCATGCAAAGACTCTCGATCTCTCCCTTATAGAGAGAGATTAGTTATGTCAATTACATATAAAAAAAAAGATCAATGACCCCATCACCCATCAGCTAAATGGGGTTGGAACTAGGTCTAATCCCGGAAACCCGTGCCTCTTCAACTTGCACTACAGTATCCGATGACTAATGCAATCGAAAGCTTTAGACAAAACCGGATCCAGGTGCTAGAGGAATCGAAAATGGTATTTTTTGAATCACGTGAGTGTCCGAACCCGCACTAACTATTATTGTCCAGAGAACTTTGTTTATAGCAGTTTGACAAAATGATTGTTAAACAATTTTTAGCAATCATTTTAATTTGTTGCTCGTTTTTTTATCTCTAATGTTTTTGACATATCGCCTTTTACTGAATCCTTGCAATTTCGTCTTCTGTCACAGATGGTTTGACATGTATTCTCGGATCGTAATTTAAATTAAATTTTAATAGTTGTAATTGAGTATGTAAATTATTTCAAAACTTGTCGAATCTCTCAATCATTTTCACCAGGTAATTAATTTCTAGTTAACTTTTCCTATTTATATGAATAGTAAATGTATTTATGTGTGCTTATCAACTCATCATCTAACAATCCATTTGCAGAATAAGTAATTAAAGAAATTTTTGCTGTACTCACACTAAGCGATGATGGTTATCTGCCTCGTTTCGTTATGAAATTGATGTTGAAATAATTTTATTGTTGCTAGACAGCCAGGCTCCTAAGAGGTTCGTGCGAATATCTATTGCATCAAAACATGGTACATCTTCATGTGAAATGAAAGCGTCGTCGGAGTTATATAACTTAAGGTGTAATTTAAGTGTAATTTAATGGAATGCTATAAATTGTTCCAAAAGATATGAAAGCACGACATAGACCGACTCAAACTTATTTAGATTTTTTTTTATGGCAGGCACACACTAAAGGGAGATCGTATGGCACTCGACGAGCGGTGTGCGTGCGGAGATGTTGATTGACACGGTTCTAAAATAGGTTATAATTAGGGGGAAACAGATGTCCACAATGATGCAGTTCGCCAGACAAAGTAGTCCTTGTAAAGCGACGTTCTAGGTGTTTCCAGTTGTAGCACGGACGAGTGCGCTCTAGCCGTCTGTCGTGCCAGGCGCTGGGGGTGCTATATGCACCCCCCGCGCTGGCTAAATCCTGGGAACATCGGCCGTGAAAATATCTATAAAACAGGGAAATCTCGGCCACATGTATGCTGTCTTTCAGACTATCCAAATCCCGGGTCATCAACGAGACGCACAGCTCTCTTCTGAATAGAGTCCAGCAGCTTTAGGGTGTCCTTAGGTGCGGCACCCCAGATGTGTGAGTAATACTCTAAGCACGGTCTTATTTGCGCTTTGTAAAACAGGAGTAGCTGCAGCGGTGTATATAGTTTTTTGTTGCGAAACAGCGCGCCAAGCTTCTGCGATGTTATCAACGTATGACCACGGACCAGGACATATTGCTGTTGACCGAGACGCCCAGTAGTCCAATTGACGAGGATGAAGAAAAGGTCAATCCTGCCATAATGATGTCAGGGCACGGCATATTGGCTTTCTTGGTAAACGTGGCTGCTTCGGTTTTTGCAATATTAAATTGGAGCAAATTCCTGTCGTCCCATGTTTCAACTTTCTCCAGATCTTCATTAATTATTGTTATCTGCTCCTGTCTGCGATGATAGGTCTCAGTCGCTGGTAAAGGTTTTTCTGGTCCAAATTGGGAGGCAATGGTACTATCATCTGCCAAACTTTCGGTAAGACAGAGAAAAGAGTCTGGAAAAATGGGTGTTGTTGGCGCAGATTTTTAACATGATGGCAGGTATTTCATCTGGTCCTGATGCCTTTTGCGTGTCTAGCTCTTTGGGGATTTTACGAGTATCACGGTGGTTAAACTTAACTTCTGCCATGTGTTGGATATGGTGGGGAGATTACCATCAATAACTCACAAGTACTACTGCCGTGGTTCTGGGTATCTACTAGTAGTTATAGTGTTAATTTTTAGAATGTCAAATTTTGGTAAAAGCTACGCTTTTATAGTTTTTTTTTCACAAAAATCAAATATTGCAATTGGTTATAAAGTATGTCATTACTTATAGATACAAATGGGTGATACTTATAGCCTGCTAACAGATGTAGAATTTCTGGGAATAGTAAACAAAGATTAAATTTAGGAGAAATCTGATTACCGAGAAGGAGATTTTAGGCAAAGGTAATTAATAAATTGTACATGGTAGAAGTGACCGATTGGAGAAAATTTTGGACAATGCCAAACAAAACGATTCTGAAGAGGAGGAGGAAGAGATATTAAATGACCATAATTCTGTAATACTTCCGCTTCGTCTTCGGACGAATCAACACGCGTTTTGTAGCGGTTTTTTTATCGCCATTTTGGGTGAACACCTGGCTATCGTTCAGAGACCGTTGTTTCTCCTCGAGGAAGAATCTCGTGTTTCAGCCAGAAGAAATCCCCATTCACGTTGGTATCCACGTTGGGGGACAGGATGTTCCCGTGGGACCATTTCTGTCTGTGCCTTCAAAAAGTCAGCTCACAGTTACCACTTAACGTGCTCGATACCTTGAAGGGTCAAAAATATAGAGTTACTGAGCCAGCATTCCTTTCAGTTTGTTATACCGACTATATACCATAAGAGTCCTTAGATGCATCAGTATAAAACCACGTGGATTGAGAGGGGTAAAATGGAACAGTGGACTGAAGTCAGATGCCCTTAGTTGGGCGGCCCCAAGCCTATCAAACCAAGTTTCTGGGTGAATGCCGTCCAGCGAAGCCCACACCTAAAGCAGCAGCAGCAGCAGCAGCATAACTCTGTAAGCAGTGTGAGTGATTGTGGTGCCAGTGTTATATTTAATACTTAATGAACAGAAAGTAATTTCAAATTCGAAATGTTTTCATTTAAAAAAAAAAGAAACAACCATACACACAACCTTTAAATCCTCAAGTCAAGCCATGATGATGATAATGAAAAATCTCTGAGTGATTTTGTGGAAAAATAAACCAACGTTGCGGAAGATAATGGTTTGGAAGACGAGGCTCAGACGTTGAATGTTAATGGAGATCAATTGGAATTGTAAAGTAACTACTACTATGGAACAAATAATACCTAAAATAGGCTTAACCACTTCCATTGCGCACCAAAACCTCACGACACAATATTATTACGGTTCGACGAGGATTGTAAGAATAATCCAGAGAAAACCTGCCCAAAATCCCTCATGAAGCCTGGAACTTACTTTTCATGGAGAAATATTTGTCGGCCACAGAAATGAAAAAATTGGTGTTATGAAGCAACGATATAAAAAATTTACTGTAGGGAAATTTGCCGACAAATATTTCTATCTACTTTTGTCATGAACAAAGATGCTTGTGAGATTCGTACCTTTACCGGCAAATTTTTATCACCAAGGACTTTTCAAGTCCAACCACCAGGATCTCAGATCATTATGAGCAACGAACGGGACTGAAAGAGACATTTTCATATGTACAATATGTCCTGCATGATTTTCTTTCTTACTGGTTTGTTGGCAGTTTGCTGATGTCTTCACTAGAAAAGACCGGATCCAAAATAGCAAACTTGTAGCTTCTGAAAATATCTTCAAAAAAATTGTTGAGTAAGAGAACACTGCACAAATGACGAAATGTTCATGCCCTTCAGAAGTTTGTACACATTTCGAATGTATATTCCAAACAAACCTACCAAATATGGATTGGAGGTGCAGATATAAAGAGATTTAGATATTCACTACATGATTAATGCAGAGGTGTACACAGGAAAGGAAATCAATTAGGAAAGAACTTCTAAGCTAGATTAAAAGAAAATAACTCCCATCCAAAAACATGCATCTATTGATGGAACATATAAAAATACAAATCGCAAACAGTACCGCGGACATTGGTATTAATCTCTTAAGTCATTGGAAGAGCTTCCATAATTTGGTTTAGCCATTGTGGTCATACTGAGAAAAGGTCGGCCGTAGATTCCAAAAGCGTCCTGTATAATTCTAGTTATTCGGATTTACAGCACAAACCACCATGATGTCACTAAACAAGGAAAATCAGTTATTATAGTGCGTCATGACAATATAGTGGATATTGATCAACAAAAAAGTCCCGATATCATATTTTTTACAATAGTACCAAGCCAGGCGTTGATGCACTGAACGAAAATATGCAGCTTATTCAACCTCCAGAAGAACCAGTCGATGGCCTATGGTACTTGTCCATGCTTGCTTTAACATTCATAATGTTAACAGCCGTTAACATACATCTTGGCAAATGAAAATAAAAAAATATTAAGATTCTCATTTATAAAGACACTTGCTCAACAATTATGTGAATCATGCACGTGCCTCGAAACATTCGAATTATGTGTGCCGAAAGGGTATTAGGGGTTCCTCCAGTACCTTTTCAATAGTTTGCCAAGTTGAAGCGTCACCAGTGTGGAATTTGATATTTGTCCAAGTGTAAAAGGCAGAAAGAGCACAAAAACCAATTGCCCTTCAAAGTGCAAAATTCCTATTTCTTTGAAATGTGCATCATTGGTATATCCAATCTACATTTAGCTATGGATTCTATGTAAGACACCATTGGAAACAATTTCAGGGCCAGCTTTGTGTAACGAATAAAACTTGTTTCTTTGCATTCAGTTATTGAAGTTTTTTTAAGGGTCCCCGAGGCCCGGTACTTGTGATATTATATTTATGTAGCGGTACTTACAGGATGGAAGAGTTAGATTCCGTATTTCCTGGCATATAGATCCTAAAATTTTGATCATTAGCAAACGTCAGCATATTTTGACAAAACATGATCCCAAGGCGCATAATAATCCATGATTAGTCCGTGATAGCCTCACAGTAGCTGATTTTAAAGAAATTAAGTTACTAGAGCAATGTATTTAAAAAATGGTTGATACAACATGTTTTTGCTATTCAACTTTTGATCATTATGATATGTTTCATAATCTGTAAATGATTTTTTTTTCATGTATCATGTCAAGGTGTATAAAAGATTAAACTCCTTTCGTCCTATTTACCAGATGGCTACATCGCCATCAGTCCAGTGAAACCTGCATGTGTTGAAACTTCGATTGTGGCGGCAGATGGAATGGCATGATGAAAATAACCAGATAGGCTTGTCGTCTAATCGTAATCGGAAACTTTTTTCGAGATTATATTGCATCAGATCTACATGCATCTTTTCGCTAAACGAATATGCCCGCAGTACTAGAATTAACGACACTTGCGGTTGCTTAATAACAATGAGCCTATACTTATAAATTTACTAATAGCGTGGAATTTCATGCTTGATTGCGTGTGTCTTTAACATAATTATAGTGTTTATCCCAAGCATCTATTGCTTAATAAAATGAAATAATAGATAGATTCTACTTTAATATAGGAAAATTTTCAGCTCATTTTGAATGGTGGTTTTTTCAATATTGCATTCTCTGAAGGTACTTAAGCATCTACAATTTTTACGGGTGGGTGTGGAGCACTATTTACAAAAGGATTTAAAAAAAAGTCAGCAAGTGAAGTTGAACAAGATGGTTTTAAAAAAAGAGAAATTCCAACCAAAGTCCATTAGTGAAAACTTAATGGCATAAAAGGAACCATATGACATGTCTCGCTTCCAAACTTTTTTTATTGATCTGTAAAATTATAATCTAATAGATATTAACCTCTCCTAATAATGCTTTTGTCATTTTTTTTTAAAGTCCATCTGCCAATGAAGAATGAAATAGCTGGCAAGTTGGGGCAATTAAAACTAAATGGCAATTTATATTAAATATTAAACGTGAATTGATAACATTTAGTTGCTAAACCCAATACTAAACTGCACGTAAAAAAATTAATAAACACAATTTTGCCAATAATTTTTAAATTGCTATACTTTGAAAACACATTGGCGGATTTTTATGAGATTTGCAGATGCTAAAAGGCCGTTTCATCGAGATTTCACGTCGACGTTCCGCTTTGTGCTAACCAGGATATTTGGCTATTATACAGGGCTTAGAATAAAGTAGTCTAAAATTTAAGAAAGTTTATGCTGTGCCATTTCGTCAATACCTGTTTATTGTATTATATAATGGGCGCAATTTTAAGCTCAAGTCAATATCTGGAGACATTTTTATCAGTTTCTGAGAGAAAAAACACACTTTCCAAATACAAAAAACACAACTTTTGCATCAAAAATTGAAACAGTATAAGTTGTTTTTACTTACGGTAACCTTATGATTAATACTCTGTTGCTCAACCTTCAACTCGCTGCACGTCCCTTACGCTCCTTGGTATGCCGCTCAGCAAGTCTTGGGGGACGGCCATCATCAATTGCATTCGCTAACTCATCCAGATTATTTTACTTATACTCCCTCTGATTAAACTCTTAATTTTATTACTTCACTTATGCTTTATAAAATTAATATCGAGAGCTCTAGCAAGCCACTCAATTTGCTCAAAATTTCTTAAACAACACGAGTCATCAAGTTTTATTTTGATAACTTGATCGATTGGCAATCAACTACAAATGAGAGAGCGTTTGTCTGACAATGAATTGTGACGGTCATTAAATCTTAGATGAGACAACCTTCCAAAGCCGGAAGAATGTATTAACAACATTTCCGTTACAATTCTGGATTCGCATAGGCCGTTTTTTGGAAAAAAATATTTTTTGTCAGAAGACTTCAATTTTAAAACTGACAAAGACATCTCCAAATATTGGCTTGGACTTCAAACGGGTTACATTTTCTCAACTTTGGACTGCTACCTTCTGAGCACTGGATAATATTCAAATATTCTTAAGAGCGTAAAGCCCCGCTTCGACGTAAAATCTCAATGGAACGACCTTTCAAGTTCTGAAATGCTGAAAAAAATCCGCTAATTTCTTTTCAAGTAATATCAATAATTGAGGTAGCGGGTAGGTACTTCTTCATGATCCCGATGAAGAACAGACTTACCTCAGGGAAATAGCGCCCCTGCCCTCGTGAGCTCATGTCTTCCATCACATCCCAACCCGTATGAAAGACATGTCCCAAACCTCTACTCCAATCTATTCCAAACTGATCCCTCTTATTTCTTTGTTCCATCTTCCAACCCGCTTAGCCAGCGTAGAAGATTATGGCTATTTAACCCCCCCGATGAAATGTCAGCATTGAAAACACAAATACCCCAGGCGGGTAGAGCAATAAACTCAGAATCCCACACTGGAAAACCAGTCAGCCTCACGGATTCTGGGGGAGGCACAAAACTGACTAAATTGAAAAATAAAAAAGACTTCCCTTCTAATTGCAACATATAACAATAGATCGCTGCTAAACGACTATCAGTTAGCCGACCTTGAAAATGAATGCAGCAAAGTCAAATTTGACGTAATAGGTCTATCAGAAATATGAAGAAAAGGAGAACACCTCATCAAACTAAATTCAGGAAACACATTATTCTACAAAGGCCATGAAGTAGAAAGTCAGAGAGGTGTAGGATTTCTAATACACAAACGACAACAAGGTAACATAAAAGCATACAAAGGAATATCAGACAGAGTCTTATATATTGTACTCCAAATTTGCCAAAAATACAAAATACAGATTGTTCAATGCTATGCACCAACATTGGCATACCCTGATGAGGACGTTGAACTCTTCTATGACGAAATAACCAAAGCCATCAATGAAGTCAAATGTCAACAGAAAATCATAATGGGAGATTTCAATGCCATAATCGGACAGAAACAGGACGACACAGAGGAACAAATAGGAAGCTTTGGGATGGACAAAGAAATGGCAGGGGAGAAATGTTAATGAATTTTCTGGCGCAGAACAAACAGTATGCGATGAATGCATTCTTTCACAAAAAACACAGCGAAAATGGACCTGGATTAGCCCGAACGAAGAACCAAATTGATTATATCCTCACAAACCGCCGGGAAACAGTCAAAGACGTCACAGTTCTGAACCACTTCAACACTGGAAGCGACCACCGCTTGGTAGGAGCAAGAATAAAAATCGATAAGAAATTAGAAAGAAAAAAATATGTTCAAAAGCAAAACAAACAGAAGATCGACATACAAATATTAAAAAGTAAAAAAGAGGAATATCAGAAAGGACTGGAAGAGAAACTTAAAGAACCCATAGAAAACGACCAAGACAGGAACCAAATTACTAAAAGTCTCGCTACAGCGTTAGTAGAAACATCCTTGAAAACAGCTCCTTGCAATAAAAGAAAAGAAACAATCTCCAGTGAAACAAAATACTGGATAGAAAAGAGAAGGTTAATGTCTAAACAAGGACAACACAGAACACAAGAATATAGACAACTAAAGAAATCGGTAAGAATATTAATAAGAAAAGATCTACAAACCCACCACGGATACCTAGTAGAAAAAACAATAGAAGAAAATAGGAGCCTAAAACATATAATGAAAAAATCGAATGGACAGCATCAAATAATTGCTATAAAAAACCAAAATGGGAAAGAAGAGCGAGACCAAGACAAGATCAAAACAATAACTGAAAAATTGTATGAAGAACTTTATAGCACAAAGATAGAAAAACCAGAAAGAATCAAACAACAAAGAAAAGTTTTGAATGTAGGGTCGGAAGAGATTCCAGAAATCACATTAGATGAAATAAATCACGCTTTATCTCAGATGAAGAATAACAAGGCACCAGGTGAAGATAATATCATAACAGAAATGATAAAAGAAGGCGGGGAAGTGGTGCTTGAAAAGCTAAATATAATCTATAACTTATGCCTCCAAGAAGAAAGAATACCCGAAGACTGGAATAACGCAGTAGTGCTAATTTTTAAGAAAGGAGATAACACCAATCTTCAAAACTATCGTCCCATAAGCCTGCTCTCCCAGTTTTTCAAGCTGTTTACTCGTATAATTTGTAACAGATTAACTGATAAACTTGACAACTACCAGTCAGTGGAACAAGCTGGGTTCAAAAAGAATTCAGTACATACGACCATTTGCTAACGCTTAACATACTAATAGAAAATGCAAATGAATACAATCTATCGCTAAGCATGGCCTTCATAGATTTCGAAAAGGCCTTTGATTCAGTCGAACACTGGGCACTAGAAGAAGAACTAAATAAAGCAAGAATAGACCATCGATACGCAAACATACTTAAAAACATATACCAGAATGCAACATCAATAATTAGACTAAACACAGAAACAGATAAAATAAAAATTGAAAGAGGAATAAGGCAGGGAGATACGATATCACCTAAACTGTTCACCATGGCCTTAGAAGGAATATTTAAAAAACTCGACTGGAATAACAGAGGAGTTGAAATAAATGGAGAACGACTGACTAACCTAAGGTTTAGAGATGATATAGCGATCATAGCAGACAATCATGAGGACCTGAAACAGATGATCCTAGAATTAAATGAAGAAGCGAAACGAATATGGCTAAACATGAATATTAAGAAGACTAAAGTGATGTGTAAAGAAGACCTGGAAATATCATCAGAAGGACAGCGGCTAGAAAATATAGGAGAATACATATATCTCGGACACCTTATAACATTAAACAAAACAAATAAAGCTAAAGAAATAGAACGAAGAAGAAGAATAGGATGGGCTGTTTTTCGAAAATTAGCTCATATACTCAAAAATAAAAAAATATCGATGCATCTGAGATCTAGGGTTTTTGATCAGTGTATCCTACCAATACTTACATACGGAGCCAAGACATGGATACTAACGCAGGAGATAACATCGAAACTCAAAGTAACACAGATAGCAATGGAGCGAGCTATGCTGGGTATATATATGCGAGACAGGAAAAGAAACGACTGGATAAGAGACAAAACAAAAGTAAAAGATATAATTGAAAGGCACAAAATTGAAATGGGAATATGCGGGACATGTGGCAAGGTGAGAGGGTGGCAGGTGGAGTACAGCAATTATAAAATGGAGACAATATCTGGGAAGAAGAAACCGAGGAAGACCCCAAACAAGGTGGTATGATGACCTAAAAAAGAACACAGGACTAAATTGGACAAGGGAAGCACAGAATAGAAACAACTAGAAATCTAGGGAGGAGGCCTATGTCCAATTCTGGATGAAGGAGGGCTGATGATGATGAATATCAATTTCCTGAATCTAACCCAGATTGATGACATCCCAAATGCCAATGGTGTATTTTTGGACTTAGCTTTTACCAATATCCAGTGTGATAAAGTGCTATGTGTAGATGACGCTTTAATAAAATGTCATGTGCATCATACAGCTTTGCTGATTAAATTAAGGTGTGATTTTAATTATGATGTTTTAGTTTTTGAGGGTGAAATGTTGATAGTGATGTTAACTGTTTCTATAGTGTGTCATTGAGATGTTTACGCCTAAGATTAAGATTAAAAATTGTGTTGAATTCCCTATATAGTTTAGTATTGAACTTAAGAACAATATTCTGCAGAAAAAAATTGCACACAAGAAGTATAAGATGTCTGATGGTATGGCTGATTATAATAGATTTCGGGATTTGATATCTTTATGTAAATGTCAAGCTGATGAATGTTATAAAATGTATATTGCTAGAACTGAAGATAATGGTGGATCCCAAGAGCTTTTGGAAGTACATTCACTCCAAAACTCTGAGTAATGAGCTGCCTTCAACAATGAGATATAGGGAGAGAACATTGACCGATGGTGACTTCTCTTTGGTGTACAAGCCATTTGACTTTTCCGCATCGGTGCCGGAAACCCCAAGTATTCCGTCTCAGTTCCGTAATATTGTTCATGTTAATAGTCTTGTGTTAAAGATCTCGGATATTTATGGAAAGTTGTCTCAGTTGGATACGAAGATGTCACCGGGTCTTGACAGGATATCTTCCCTATTCTTGAAAAGCTGTGCGTTTGCATTGGCCAGGCCATTGTGGCTTATAGTTAACAAACCGTTGGTGTCAGGGATATTTCCGATAGTCTGGAAGTATTCTTTTGTATGCCCCATCTTCAAGAACAATGGGGATAAGATAAGATATTGAGAGCTATCGCCCTATCATTTTGACATATCAGTTCCCTTAAGGCTTTGAGTCACTGGTGAATGACTTTTTAACAAAACATTTTCATAATATCATTATTTCTGAACAACATTTTTTTTTGGTGGTCGCTCAATAACAACAAACCAAATAGTATATGAGAAGGCTCTGTCGGGGCATTGGAGGGTGGAGTGTCGGTTGACTCAGTATACACTGACTTCTCCAACGCTTTTGATAGAGTTGACCATGGTCTGCTGGTTGATAAACTGTCAGAATATGGTGTGGCTGGCTCGCTGACTGTTTGGTTGTGCTCTTATCTTGTGAGCCGCAAACAGATTGTTAAAGTCAAGTCCTACTCTTTGATGTAATTGTTGTTGCCTAAAGGGTTTCTAAGGGGGGCCAACTTGCACCTCTCTTGTTCAATCTGTTCATTAATGATATTAATGAATGCTTTCAACATTGTATCTTGATTCAAATGGAGCGAGCAGGGAGATGCAGGATGACCTTGGGAGATTTGGGGATTGGTGTGATAAAAACAAAATGACGTTAAATACTGTAAATATATTCAGTTTTCAAGAAGGAAGTCACCTAGGATTCATGTGTATCGTTTGGGTGGTGCGATGTTGGATAATGTTAGAAGCATTCGTGATCTGGGTGTGATATTTGATACTGTGTTATCATTTGCTGAACATATCACCACATGCTGAAATAAAGCGCTAAAAATGTTGGGTTTTGTCAAGCGACATACGAGGGATTTCAATAATCTGTGGGCTCTGAAGACTTTGTATACTGCCTTGGTGAGGTCTCACAGGGTGAATAGCACCTGTATATGGTCGCCACACTTTTCGGTGCATATAAATGGATTAGAACGCGTACAGAAAAAAAATCCTGCGCTTTGTTGGCTTCAAGATGCGCTTAGTTTCGGAATCTATTGATTATCCTTCTTTGAGAGTGATATTGAGGGCTATCGTCCTATCATTTTGACATCTCAGTTTCCCAAAGTCTTTGAGAATTTTTTTTTATAATGTCATTATTTCTGAATAGCATGGTTTTTTTGGTGGTGGCTCAATAACAACAAACCTAATAGTATATGAGAGGGCTCTGTCGGAGGCATTGGAGGGTGAAGTGTCGGTTGACTCAGTATGCACTGACTTCTCCAACGCTTTTGATAGAGTTGACCATAGTTTGCTGGTTGATAAACTGTCAGAATATGGTGTGGCTGGCTCGCTGATTGTTTGGTTGTGCTGTTATCTTGTGGGCCGCAGACAGATTGTTAAAGTCAAATCATACTCTTTGAAGTAATTGTTGTTGCCTCAAGGGTTTTTAAGGGGGGCCAACTTGCACCTCTCTTGTTCAATCTGTTCATTAATGATATTAATGAATGCTTTCAACACTGACTAAGATGATCTGAAAATATATAAGTATCTTGATTCACACGAAGCGAGCAGGGAGATGCAGGATGACCTTGTGAGATTCAAGGAGTGGTGTGATTAAAACAAAATGACATGACAAAAGTATAAATATATTCAGTTTCCAAGAACGATGTCACCTAGGATTAATGTGTATCACTTGGGTGGTGCGATGTTGGATAATGATAGGAGCATTCGTGATATGGTTGCGGTATTTAATACTGTGTTATCATATTTGCTGAACATATCACCACATGCTGTAATAAAGCGCTAAAAATGTTGGGTTTTGTCAAGCGGCATACGAGGGATTTCAATAATCTGTGGGCTCTGTATACTGCCTTGGTGAGGCCTCACATGGAGAATAGCACCTGGGTATGGTCGCCACACTTTTCGGTGCATATAAACGCATTAGAACGCATGCAGAAAAATTTCCTGTGCTATGTTCTCTTCAAGCTGCGCATACCTTCGGAATATATTGATTATCCTTCTTTGAGAGGCACGTTGAGGGCTATCGTCCTATCATTTTGACATCTCAGTTCCCCAAAGTCTTTGAGCCACTGGTGAATGACTTTTTAACAATTTGTTTTTACAATGTCATTATTTCTGAATAGCATGGATTTTTTGGTGGTCGCTCAATAACAGCAAACCTAATAGTATATGAGAGGGCTCTGTCGGAGGCATTGGAGGGTGGAGTGTCGGTTGACTCAGTATACACTGACTTCTCCAACGCTTTTGATAAAGTTGACCTGGTCTGCTGGTTGATAAACTGTCATAATTTGGTGTGGCTGGCTCGCTGACTGTTTGTTTGTGCTCTTATCTTGTGGGCCGCAGACAGATTGTTAAAGTCAAGTCATACTCTTTGATGTTATTGTTGTTGCCTCAAGGGTTTCTAAGGGGGGCCAACTTGCATCTATCTTGTTTAATCTGTTCATTAATGATATTAATGAATGCTTTCAACATTGTATCTTGATTCAAATGGAGCGAGCAGGGAGATGCAGGATGACCTTGGGAGATTTGGGGATTGGTGTGATAAAAACAAAATGACGTTAAATAGTGTAAATATATTCAGTTTTCAAGAAGGAAGTCACCTAGGATTCATGTGTATCGTTTGGGAGGTGTGATGTTGGATAATGTTAGAAGCATTCGTGATCTGGGTGTGATATTTGATACTGTGTTATCATTTGCTGAACATATCACCACATGCTGAAATAAAGCGCTAAAAAAGTTGGGTTTTGTCAAGCGACATACGAGGGATTTCAATAATCTGTGGGTTCTGAGGACTTTGTATACTGCCTTGGTGAGGTCTCACATGGTGAATAGCACCTGTATATGGTCGCCACACTTTTCGGTGCATATAAATGGATTAGAACGCGTACAGAAAAAAAATCCTGCGCTTTGTTGGCTTCAAGCTGCGCGTAGTTTCGGAATCTATTGATTATCCTTCTTGGAGAGTGATATTGAGGGCTATCGTCCTATCATTTTGACATCTCAGTTCCCCAAAGTCTTTGAGAATTTTTTTTATAATGTCATTATTTCTGAATAGCATGGTTTTTTTGGTGGTCGCTCAATAACAACAAACCTAATAGTATATGAGAGGGCTCTGTCGGAGGCATTGGAGGGTGGAGTGTCGGTTGATTCAGTATACACTGACTTCTCCCACGCTTTTGATAGAGTTGACCATGGTCTGCTGGTTGATAAACTGTCAGAATATAGTGTGGCTGGCTCGCTGACTTTTGGTTGTGCTCTTATCTTGTGAGCCGCAGACAGATTGTTAAAGTCAAGTCATACTCTTTGATGTAATTGTTGTTGCCTCAAGAGTTTCTAAGGGGGGCCAACTTGCACCTCTCTTGTTCAATCTGTTCATTAATGATATTAATGAATGCTTTCAACATTGAATAAGATGATCTCAAAATGTACAAGTATCTTGACTCACACGAAGCGAGCAGGGAGATGCAGGATGACCTT
This sequence comes from Pissodes strobi, assembly GCA_016904865.1. Lineage (NCBI taxonomy): Eukaryota > Metazoa > Arthropoda > Insecta > Coleoptera > Curculionidae > Pissodes > Pissodes strobi. Next base: position 94,425 of record MU185415.1, on the reverse strand, counting down.
GTGAGATTCAAGGAGTGGTGTGATTAAAACAAAATGACATGACAAAAGTATAAATATATTCAGTTTTCAAGAACGATGTCACCTAGGATTAATGTGTATCACTTGGGTGGTGCGATGTTGGATAATGATAGGAACATTCGTGATATGGTTGTGGTATTTGATACTGTGTTATCATATTTGCTGAACATATCACCACATGCTGTAATAAAGCGCTAAAAATGTTGGGTTATTTCAAGCGACATACGAGGGGGCTCTGAAGACTCTGTATACTGCCTTGGTGAGGTCTCACATGGAGAATAGCACCTGTGTATGGTCTCCACACTTTCCGGTGCATATAAATGTATTAGAACGCATAAAGAAAAATGCTTGCGCTATATTGGCTTCAAGCTGCACATACCTTCGGAATCTATTGATTATCCTTCTTTGATCAGCATATTAAATCTTCAGTCCTTGTGTGACAGGCGCAAGATTAGTGATCAGCTTTTTGTGGGCAAGTTACGCAATAATTATGTGGACTGTGCTGAACTGCTGACATCATTAAACATACATGTTCCTGCAAGAGACCTTAGGGTTGTTAACACATTCACCTTGTATCATCATCGCACCCTTTATGGACAGTTTAACTCGATTAGTCGTGCTATGGCATATGCCGATGAAATCAAAGTGGATGTGTGTGGTACTCCTGTTGGTCGTGTTAAGTTCTCTCTGCGATAGTAGGCATGAGTCACTCACTATGATTGTCGTATTGGTTTTTTAAATGTTTACTTGCTTGTTGTTTCTTATTTTTCAAATGTTTAATTGTTTTTGAGCTTATATTGCTTTTGAAGAAATCTCTCTATAATAGACACTGTTTGTTTTGTTCCACTGGCCAATACCAGGATGAAAAGATCTATAGAACTCTATAGATTGTTCTATAGGTAAGTTGACAAACTAGTTAGGTTATGAGTAATCTTTTCAATGTTAGATATTTATTTTTTGCTCAGACAAACAATTGTTTTTTAGGGTCCTCTCCACGGGTACCGCTCTAGCACACACATATCGCCTTGCCTCAATTGGAATTTCTCTTTTTGCATGCTTTGGGTTAAAACCACAACTTGCGTGTTATGCCATCGTAGATTATCATCGCCTGGAGGTTGTGTACCAATGTTTGGAAAGATCAAGTTATGATTTGCCGTGCTTTGGAGATACATGGACCATATAATACTGGTATTAATTTGGAAAATAATTTAAAATTATAAATACCTACTTCATAAGTTGTACCTAAGTAATACCATTTACCTTTTTGTAAGACTGTCTTGGCAAAGTTTAGATTTTCTACATATCAAGTGACTAGCTTCACATGCCTTCTTTTATAACCTTGCGGTAGAATAAAATTCATGAAATTTAAACCCTGTGCGCTATATATCCACTAATTATTTTAGTATCCTATTAATTGGTACAAAAGATTATTTGCCTAGCAGTTGGCATTTCACACGATTGTCAATAATAATCAATATTATGTAAGCGCTTTTTTCCTTATTGCTTTATTGTTTATACCTGTGATGTAAATTGTACTGTGTAAGTATTTATTTTGGGGAAATATTATGTCTTATTGAAAAGTTCCTCTAAAAATTACTTTTCAGGATTTAATAACATTGTAAATTTTTGCTAGTTTATTCTCAGTTAACTAGGTGGCGCCTTATAACTATTAAAGTGTCGAGGAATCCACGAACCTAGAAATGTTGCCATAGAGAAGTGGCGCCCAACGTGGGGCCCAAGTAGACTTTAATTTTAATTGCATCTTATTCTTATTTTTATTTTTATATTTAGAGAGGTGGCTTAATAGATGTCCCATGCATAATATTGACTACTTATATTTAGTTTGAACTTGCACGCTTTGGTTAACTTAAGAAATATTTTATTCTCTAATTTTTGCAATATTGCGCACCTTTTTGAAATTTGAATTATTATGGTATACAGGGTCTTGCAAAACTTTGAAGTTTGTCAAATTACAGTGTCTTATACTTATGTAACGAATTTAGAGCCAACATATTGATTTATATTTTAATTTTCAGTAACGTTTTCAACTTTAATTCTTTTGAGCACTTAATTTTTTTAAATATCATAAGGGAGGAAGTTTTTCAAATTGTGAGCTACATTATGAATTAAAAATTAGAGCAATAGTAAGTCAACGAGTAGTAGCAGATAAGAGAAAAATATTGAATGCTTTATTAAATAAAGAACGCGAATCAAAGAAATCCCAGATACTAAGCAGTAGTTGGAATGCTAGATTTTGATTCTGAAAAAGCTGAAATAGATACACCTCTAAACTCATTTTCTAATATCATTGCTGACTTTGAGGGTAGCGCACAAGATTCTGTATTTTTGAGAATGAAGTCTGGTTTAGTTTATGTATCTACACGAATACGTAGGCTAACAGTACCGCATAACGATGATGACGCAGAGGAGTATAAAAAAAGAATGTTTTGCAACATGACTTACTGATAAGATGATGATTTAAATCAACCATCTACTTCGACTAGTTCTAATTTTCAACAACCTATAATTCATGTTGCAACACCAATTGTTAATTCTGCTGGGAATATACCGCCCATAGGGTATTGGCAAATTTAAGGGGGATGCTAAAAATTTATATAACTTTTTGGAACTTATCTTAGAATTAGTTCAGGCGCACAAAGTTAAAGATGAAGACTTATTTAATTCAGCAACTGAACGCTTTATAGGTGATGCTTTTATTTGGGTTAAAACTATTAAAAAATCAGTAGATTCTTGGTAATCTTTAGTTGTTCGTTTAAAGAAAGACTTTCTTCATTGAGATATAGAAGATGGTCTTTGGAATCAAATCAAGCATATAGTTTATAGCTCATATTCAAATTGTGTTTTCTTGTTTATCAAACCCACCTGCAGAAGTAACAAAAATTAAACATATTAGAAGAAATTTATTACCTGATTATATAACGTAGTTAGCTTTGGTTGAAGTTAATACGGTAGAGGAATTATCTCAACTTTGTAGAAAATTGGAAGAAGCTTCCTATTTAAAAAAAAAATATTGTATTGTATTGTTATTATTTTCTTAGTTTTAAGTTTTATTGAGTTGTATTGTGACTTGTAAGTACTTTGTACGATTGGGTTTATCCCGTTGAATAAATAAATAAAAATGAAGCTGAAATTGTGGTTTTTCGATATTTTGTGTCGAGCCGTTTAGTTGAGTAGAACCAAATTGATATGACATGTGTTACTCTATACCGCAGAAAGTAATTTTCAAAAATAACTATTGCTCGGGTTGTGTATAAGAACCTGCTCTCAAAAAACTGTTTGGGCATTATGGGAACCTAACAATATCCTCTTTGTAAAGTTTTAGAAGTATTGCACACAGCAGGGGAGAGCCCAATGTCAGAACATAGGCTCACAACTCTGAAATGACATGTTCAACTATAAAATATTTTAATTTTCCATTGCGAAAATGAGCAGGATTTATTAAGTCAGCTGAATAGAGTTCAAGGGGATTCGAAATTTGAAATAACTGAATTACCAAAAAAATAAATCTGATCCCACATATTTTTCTAATGTCGATTAGGAATTCTTCATAAAACCCCTAACGCCATTAAAGTTTATCGCAAATATCGACTAAATTTTCTAATTTAAAGAAATAAGTTCGTATCCTAATAATGTTTACAATAAAGTAGCTTAAGCAAAGGTCTTTGGGATTAACATTTGTTTGCCACAGATCTGATGACGCTCGTAAGAGCGAAATATGTAACTTCATTTTACTAGATTATAAGTGACTGAAATCTAGACCTTGCGCTTAAAACTATTTTATTCTAAATATCTCAGTCACAAGGCCCGAATTTTGAAAAATAGTAACTTGCCCACTCCTTTTGCGAATAAACCTTTACATTTTCGATCAGAAAAATGAATTCATAAACAGGCTTAATAATAATTTACAGCCACCAGGCCTATTAATATTAATTATGGATTTATTAAAGTGAACACAATCGGCCGAGTAATCAGCCGTATTAAATATAATGGGTGGCATTATAATAATTCAGAATGCAAATCTTTGTATACCCACATATGCGAAACCGTCAAGAAATCTGGGTTAACCATCTAGAAAATAAAAATTCCTCACGAAACGAAAATTGCAAAAAATCGAAACCAGTTCAAGATATTTAAGCCCAGAACCGGTCATAATTGATTGTACTTACTTTTTACGACAAAACGCTCCAATCCAAGCCAAAAAAATTTGATTACACACTCATAACATACGAATGGGTTGCCACTATTAACTCAAATTTCAAAGAACCACAACAGCTGTCTAGCGTGCTACCCGCGTTACCGATGTTCTAGAAAATCTGGTCAAATCTACAGCTGGTATTAATTATTATAAACAATAGCTGGTATCGCACGGAACAATGTTAGTTTGACTAAATTACTCGCTTTCGAGAGTCACTGAGGATTCAGTTTTCTTAAAACAAGACAAAAATGACGTCGAACTTACTGAAGCCGCCAGAAAAAGAAGTATTAACGGTACTCGACGCGCTTGATGGTCAACTTAGTACTATCGGCTGCTTGTCGGCTAAGAAATCGTTCGGACGGTGTGCCACTTGCTGGTATTCGATGGTATTCTTGGGCGCTTTCACGGTGACATTGAAGTGTCTCGCACTCTCTCCGCAACGGCCCAAATTGATGTGCAAGGTGCAGAATAGCATCTTTGGTTTACAGGTGTTTGTAAATATTGGATAATATCGTAGATTTTTGCCATAATTCAAGGATTTTTATGTATGTAGGTCATAGTGAATAGTATCTATAAAGATAACTAACTGGACATTTTTTGCAGAAATTAGTCTATTTTTTTAGTCAAAGCACAAGGACGGTGTCTCAACATGCACAACACTTAATAGATTTTTATATTTCGTTTCTAAATCATTAGATTTTGATAATTCTTTTTTTGTTTCATCCAAATGTTTTGATTAAAGAAGCAAAACAATATCGCCTTTTAATATCAATTTATCTTTTATAGATACACGTTAGAGAGTTAACTATTGTCCAAAAATAGTTTGGATAAAGTAACAAGAAAACATTCCAAAAAAGATTTTCCCTTATGTGTCCGATATTATTAATTGTGTTTTAAAAAATGCATCAGTCATTAGTTTCTTTAGATTTCTAAATAAATGTTTTTACTCTCTCGATAATAATAAGGAAGCTGGAAACACGAAACAGAAAATAATATAGGAAACATGCGTCCATCGAACAGGCTGGCCTTATAAATAACCTGGAATATAGCGCTAAATGAGTCATCCCTAAGAAGTTTAAAGGCTAATAATCTCAGAATGGGCACCAACAAAGACTGCCAGCAATATTAGATGAGTCTTTCATCAGATTAAAAGGATTCATGATATCACATCCTAAAAAAGAATCTCTTGATTATTATGTTTATAATTTGATTTTTCGAAATAATATATTATACAAACTGTCAGGATGTCCAGGGTACTCTAAATAAGACTTTAAACACCTTATATCTCTTGTGCCAAATTTGAAATGAAGAAACATTCGAATTGAACTATCTCACCCTTTTCATTTGTAAAGCTTTTTTATTCAAATATATACTTTTATATTTTGACCTATAAATCGATGTTTCTACATTTTCCCTTAAAAGTCCATTATCCCCACATTTTCGAAACTGATTTGAAAGATGAAATGTTTTCATCGCACCTACCTAAAACGTCCCTCAAGGCAAGGCTCTCCCCACCATATCCAACGTCAACACTACCATGGAAGAAGTTAAGTTTCATCACCGTGATATACCGTAAAATCCTCAGATACGCAAAAGGCACCAGGACCGGACGGAATACCTACCATCGTGTTAAAGAACTACGCCAACGAACTAACACCCATTTTTCCAGACTTTTTCTCTGTCTTACCGAAAAGGGATTTACCCTTCTTCTTCGCTCGAGTGCAACCTGTTCCAAAAAAGCAAGAAACGACACCCTCCGACTACCAATTGCCTTGCTTTCAGTAATCTCCAAAGTCATGGGATGTGTAGTCAATCAGCAAGTACCCAAGTACCTCGAGACCAACAGAATAATTAGCGATAACCAATACCGTAGTCGCAAAGAGAGATCAACAGTAGATATATTGGCCTATGTTACTCATATATGGAGTAGGGCATTTGAGAACTACGGAGAGTCTCGAGCGATTGCGTTGGATATTTCGAAAGTATTCGAAAGGGTTTGGCATGACAGATTGCTCAAAAACTGCCGTCCGTCGGACTGCCAGCGTCTCTCTGCACCTGGCATACCAGTTTCTTTAAGAACCGATCCCTACACTTTGCAGTCGATGGACCCATCTCAGACACATTCACCATTAATGCGGGCCTGGAGAAAGTTCGAACTTGGGGCGACAGTAATTTAGTTCAGTTCAATGCAGTAAAACCCCGAGCAGCCACGTTTAACAAGAAAGCCAATACGGTGGGCTCTGACATCATTATGGCAGTATCGACCATTCCTTCATCCTCGCAAATCAGACTACTGGGTATCTGGATCAACAACAATATGTTCTGGCATGGCCACGTTGCTAACATAGCGAAATCAGCCTCGCAGAAGCTTGGTGCGCTATTTTGCAAGAAAAAACTATATACACCATAGCAGCTACTGTTACTATACAAAGCGCAAATAAGACCGTGCTTAGAATATTGCTCACACAACTAGAGTGCTACACCTAAGCATATCCTGGATTCCATTCTGCTGGCCGGCGACCCGGAATTGACCAGGGATTTGGATATTCTGCAACACCGCAGATAAGTGGCCGAAATCTCTAAGTTGATGTAGTATGGAACATGCACTCCAACAATTCTCCGTTTTAGTAATATAAACTAAAAATACCCCTATCTTCAACTTAGGTCTTGAAAAATTTAACAATCTGGCAGTATTTTTGAGTACTGAAGAACAACTTAATTGCCCAAAATACGTAACAAGCCTCACTGAATAAGAGACATAGCTATAAATTCTAAATTTTATACTCTATATTTTTTATTGATAATTCACTTCTCTCTGGATCCACAGTTGAAAAGTTTGAATCCAGTGATTAAGGTTTGAGTTAAGAAATCATAGTGATAACTCTTTTTATTCTAACATTAATGTCTGAATGCCTTGATTTAAATTTGAATGCATGAGTTTAAAATTGATATTCCAATATTATTCTTTGAATTCGGAAAAACCTCATTCGAAAATCTGTAGAGTGCGATTCCATTCTTTAAATTCTAAATGCTC
>MU185415.1:71623-87147 GCA_016904865.1 Pissodes strobi | reverse complement strand
TTTTAATCTATTTTGGCGGCCATTGGTAAAATAAATACAAAGCACAACTTATCTCATTCACCTATGTTGAACGGACCCTGGTATGTTATACTACAGTGTTGTTTATCTATTTTGGAGACTGTTTGTCTCGTCTTTAAGAAATTGCAACAACGAGCTGTCCCTGGGTGGGCATTATAACACCCTATAGACATATACTCTTGGATTACCCTTCGCACATTTTGAACAAATCAAGATTTCTATAATATGTAGTGGAACGAAAGTATTTAATAATTTGCCTTTGATTTACGATGCAAGTTAGTGACAAACGGTTGAGAGGGAAAACAAAACTGTTTTTATCAGATAAGGGATACTATAATATTTTAATGCTATTTTATAATAAAGGGAAGTATAAGTTCTGTTTGCCTACTTTTTTAAATGTATACTGCGCTTCTTCTTTTCTTGCTTTCTGAATTTTGTTATACACACTAGTTTAATCTTATTTTAAGCAGTGTCTTTTTGATTTCAAACCCTCTGACTTGTAGGTCTTTATTTTAGTTTTGTAAATTAGTAGACAATTCCTGTTTTAAGGACAATAGGGCAAATTTTTGACTTTGATTCAAACTGTATATTTCGAGTCAAACCAAATTATTGGAAAATGAGAGTATAATTATTATCCCATATTTTGAAAAGAGAGTTTATAAAACGTTTGCAAAAAGGGGATGCTTGAACTATTTAAAACTACAATAAAATTTCACTTATTTTAAATATTTTTCTTCAGAAGTATGACTTCTCAAAGAGACAGATCCGATTTACGAAAAGGCGGCACAAGAGAGGCTGCAGTTGCCTTTTGGAGGGAAAATATTTTTGAAAAAATGATACAGAAAAAAAAACCATTTGTACCGTTGTAAATGTTATTAAATACAGTATTTCAATTTTCTTCTGTTACTGGTCGATTTGTGTTATCGAGACTCTCGCTACCTTACTTCTCGCGACCATATTTCCGGTGTATCAAACTGCTCGACAGGTATATTCATTTAGAGCGCCACTTGACAGAGGTGGTATACATTCTTTTTTGAGAAAATTGATAGTCCTTCTAGCCTGAACAATCAAGGCGAGCAGGCCGTTTTCCGTATCGGAATTTATCATTGCTATTTCTGACCCGCAAGTCTAGCTATCGTCTGATTGTCTCGTTGCAGTATTAAGCCAATTAAGTAGAATGTATAATTTCTAAAATTATCGGTAATATCCTCTGTAAACGTTGTGTGATGAGCTACTGTGGTGACCCCTTTTCGTAAAAGGTATGTTTGATCCGGGTGTTTCTATTTAAGATGTCTAAAATTAATTATCATTTACCTAGGGTCCTTCTGTGGGACAGAATTCCTTCTAGAGGATAGAATTCCTTCTGTGAGGTAAAATTGTATGCTGTCCTAGCTAATCCCGCCGTCAGTTAGCCGTACCGAGACTTTTTTTGTCAGAATGACGCAACCACATGGTCGAGACGTACTACGCAGGAAGCGCCAGTGTCTACATCTTGACCAGAATCAAGCAACATCGATTTTAATTTATTTAAATGTCTTAATTATCGTATATTTCTTACAGTTTAATATCATTTCCATTAATGGATTTGTAGTTAGGCGACTGTAGGTAGTTTGTTTGTATTACTGTGTATAGCTTACCAGTATGTATTATTTTAATTAATGAATATGTAATCAGATGATTGTTGGTCATTTTCCTTAATTATCATATATTTCTTACCGTAATATATCATTTTAATTAATGTTTATATAGTTAGACGAGTGTAGGTAAACTGTCTAAATTACCGGGTATTTCTTACCGTTATGTATCATTTTCATTAATGAATATATAATCAAATGACTATCGGCAATTTGCCCTAATTATCATATATAGCTTGTTGTTATATACCATTTTAGTTAATAAATTTATAATTAAACGACTGTTGGCCGTTTGACGTCTATCGTTTATATTCTCGTTAATTATCGTTTCATTTATTGATATTGATACCATTAAAAGAGATACTAAGTTTTATCTTTAGTCAGTTAGATAATTGATTTGGCTAGTGTTCGAATAGCTGATCGAGTTAATGTTTACTGTATTTGGCTGCAAAGCTCTTGGCAATAATTTATTTCACATAACTGAAATTTACTAATTTAATTTGTCTCCTTGATTTCGGAATCGACTTGAACTCAGTTCATTTACCTCGGATATATATGTACATATTTACTAGTTATTTTATTGATTTGGTATTATTGAGGACTGTTTATTGGTCTACTGATATTGTCGCTGCCACGGGATTGATTTAGGTTAAGTTTGGTTAATAATCATTTTAGTTTTACCTGCATATATTTATTGGCTATCCCTATACAATAATACAATAATATTTGGGCAATATTAAGGTTATAAGGCATCTTATGTTGCTTTGCTTTATTGTTCTGGTAATATCGGTGAGATACCTTACCAGAGAATATTCTTATAGCTTTTAAGAGCCTAAACATAACCTAAAATTGATTTGAGATAGGATTAATTGTTCTGAAAGAGTTGGTATAAGTTTACATTTTAAAAAATTCCATTATACTAAAAAAAGGGTTAGAAAAGTTACAGATAACTTTCAAATAAGTTGGAATCCTTCATTTTTCTATGTGGTTTCTGGAATTTTCGAATGCTACAAATACTTTCAAGTCTATCCATATTTTTAATCATTTCGATCACCCAGCAATTTACTACATTGACACCCTGACTTTACTCCATCCATTTCTATCATCTTTCTAGAAAAGGGCGCAATCGTTTCCTCCTTTAGTAAAACTCGTTAGAAAAAAAAATTCCAATAGTTTAACTTCATGGCTTTTCCTTTATAATTCATAAAAAATATTATCTTTAATTAGAAACACAGAACCAGATTATTTGGATCAAAAAATATTATAATTTTAGGCATTAATTTATCACCTTACTTTGGTAAATTTTAGAGAATTGGCATTATTTTTATCTTGATCATATTATCGTGCGAATGATTTATATCTGCGATCTTATTGTTGGTGTAAACTATTATTCTCGTACGAACTATTGAAGTGTGCACTATTTATGTATGGGAACTATTGTGGGTAGATTAATACTGTGTGAACTTTTTGGTTGAGAAATATGTGTTTTAGTTCAAAGTCCTACTTAAACTTGCCTACTTGCCAAATTTTGGAGTCACGGTTATATATTATGTCGATATTCACAATACAGGTATCAATTAGTTTCGTTTTTATGAATTTCTATTGTTGTAGTTATCCATTAAGTATGTTTAATCATAGAGATGAGAATAATGATTTCCGAAAAAAATCCCCAGGTGGGTCGAATGTTACATTCGTAATCCCACACCGCTATGTCGACCGACATGTCGGTCTGCCCCACGCAAGAACTCGTTGATCAAATGACCCAAAAAATGTTCAGATTGAAAGTAGCAACCTATAACATCAGATCTTTAATATCAGAAGACAGACTAACTGAAATGGAAAAAGAACTGGAAACCATCGGATGGGAGGTAGTTGGAATGTGTGAAATAAGGCCAAGCGATGAAACATTGTAAATCTTGAGATCGGGACATACTTTTTACCACATTGGCCAATGGAGGAGTGGGTTTCTTTATGAATAGAAGGCTCTCAGATAAAATCTTAATGGCGTGAGCACTTTCCAGTAGAGTGGCATATATCATCTCACGTTTGAATTCCCGCTGTTTCATAAAAATCATTCAAGAGTATGCACCAACTACAAGTCATGATGAGAAAAATCAGACGAATTATATGAGGACCTGTCTAAAGCATTGGTTGAAAATGTAACACACTTCAGTATTGTAAGCGGAGACTTCAATGCAAAAATTGGACAAAAACAGAATCATCGGAAACCGTACTGGGCAACTATGATACCCTAGGCAGAAAGGAACGCGGTGACAAATTACTCCATATTCTATTAGAAAGAAATTTACCAAATCAACAGAAGCCACACATGGATGGACGTGGCAAAGCCCTTATGGTAAGGTAACACCAAAAATTAAATCGACTTTATTTTAACTGATAAAAGATATATTGTCAAAGATGTTGCAGTACTGAACAAATATGCTACATCTAGTGACCATCGATTAGTGAGAGCGACAATAGAGATGTTACTAAGCGCGGAGAGACATAAAATGATAAACAATAAAAATAACAAACCATGGACCCCAATAAAAGAGACAATCAAATTGTCCGAGGAACCAACAAGAAAGAAAAATAAGTCCCGAAACGAGAGCAAAAATGGAACAGTGAAGGAAATTAAGAGATGAAAATATAAGCCAAAGAGAGCTGAACATAATCAACAAGGATATATTAAAAGCCATAAAGTAATATGAAAACAAAGGTACAAAAGTACTAAAGAAAAAACTATCTACTGGGAAAGAACAGATATTCAAATTAAATGACAAAAATGGATGAATTACACACAACAAAGAATAAATACTGCGTATAGTTGAACAGTTCTATGGAGAACTATACGCATACCAGTACCAAATGACAGAAAAGCAGGAAAATTATCATGTACCAACAAAAATAGTAAACTCGGAAGAAATTCCGAATATAACGACAGACAAAATAAAACACGCTCTTTGAAAGATTAAAAAGGGCAAAACTCAGGGAGAAGATCGAGTGATGAACTTATTAACTTGTGTCTACATAAGCAAGAAATCCCTGAAATGTGGAATAACGCCGTAATGATCATCCTCCACAAAAAGGGAGATTGCATTGACCTTGAGAATTACAAACCCATTAGCCTGCTAAATCACCTATATAAATTATATACCCGTATACTTACCAACAGGATGCAAAGAAAACTCGATTTTTATCAACCTGGAGAGGAGGCTGGTTTCCACTCAGGGTATAGTGCAAGCCACCACCTACAATGGCTGAAGACCTTAATTGAAAATACCATCGAATACAACAGACCCTTGGTATTTAGGTTTGTAGACTTTTGCAAAGCTTTCGACACGGTGAATATCGAAGCTATCCTAAAGTCGCTGGAGCAATGCAGAATAGATTATCACTACTCTAATATCATCAGGAATATATATGAGAATAAAACAGCTACTATAAAACTCCACGAGACCACCAACAAAATTGACATCAGGAGAGGGGAAAAGCAAGGCGACACTATGTCACCAAAATTATTCTCAACAGTAAGAGAATATGCTTTTAAAACGTTGAATTGGGAGAGCAAAGGAATAAGAGTTGACGGAGAATACTTAAATAACCTTCGCTTTGCGGATAACGTAGTGTTAATAACAGATGACCTAAAAGAAGCTAAAGGCATGCTGGAAGATATGATTACAGCAAAAGGGAAGCTGGGACTGAAAATTAACGAAACCAAAACCAAAATGATGACAAACCTAATACCCAGTGACAACATTAAGATCGGAAAAGAAGAGATTAAACTCACATACAAATATCCATATCTGTGACGCGAGATAAAAATAAGTAGAGATAACCAGACATGGGAGTTACAAAGAAGAATATCCCTGAGCTGGGCTGCCTGCGGCAAATTAAGATACATCTTTAAATCTGACGTGCCCATCAGCATCAAAAGAAGAGCATTCAACCAGTGTGTCTTGCCAGCTCTCACATACGAGACGGAAACTCTTACTCCTACATAAAAATCAGTAAAACAGTTGAAAATAACCCAAAGAAAAATGGAACGTTCAATGCTTTGCCTATCGCTGGGAGACAGAGTAAGAAATGAGGAGTTACGTAGAAGATCACGGGTAGATGATGTTATTGAATGCATTGCGAAGCTCAAATGGAGATGGACGGGACATGTGGCAAGACTCAGAGATGGGAGATGAACAAAGAAGATTTTTGAATGGAGGCCAAGGAGTGACACACTTAGCCGTGGTAGACCTCCCACCGGTGGTCAGATGACATCAAAATAATTGCGACCAATTGGGTTGACACAACACAAGATAGAATTAAATGGTAAAACCTTGAGGGTGCTTATGTCCAGCAGTGAACGGAAACAGATGTTATAATAATGATGAATGAATCAAATAAGACCTTGCAATAATTTTTTAAAGTTTTTCTTCTATCAATTTGTGTTTGTCAGTCTCAAAAAATATGAGAAAATGCTCATATATGTTTGGGTGAAAAAAAAAATTCTTAAAGGTGTTATAGCTTCTGGACCGTATTTTTTAGTGCTTCAAAATGTTTTATTATATTGAACGTTTTATTCTTAGAAATATTTTTCTTTACGCAATCGTGGTATTAACTTGTATTATTTATAGGGAAACATCCCCTTTTCCCGAATTAAGTTATTTGATATTCAGAAAATTTCTCTTAAAAAAACCGTAACAAAAGGATGTTTTTCTACTACCGTGCGTAAAATACTCACTTTACGCACTCTCTGAGATTCGTAAAATAGGCCTTTTAAATGTGCAGTGCGTAAAGTAAGTTATTTTACGCACTAGTGCGTAAAGTAAGTAATTTTACGCACTAGTGCGTAAAGTAAATCTGACATATTTTTTGACGTTTAGGTTTTTACGCACTAGTGCGTAAAATAATTTATTTTACGCACTAGTGCGTAAAGTAATTTAATATTATTTTTGTTTTTTCATATATTTTTCGATAGTAGAAAAAATTTTGTATGCTACTCATGTGTAAAGTACCCTTTTTTTATTCATGGGATTGGCGCATTCGCTTTCCTATTGTTTGTAATTTAAAATAATGCATTTAAAATAAGGATATTGTAATAAAGATTACTGAAATGTAATTTTAATTCCCTAATAATTTATATCAATACATGTTGAAATACACAATCACTTTGCCTCTCTTTTTCCCTTGAACTCAACTTTTAAAATGTTCCAAAAAGTATGGGTTCTTATGCATTTTCGGATCTATGGTTATATTTTTATGACTATCATTAAAACATTTTTGAGGCACCTTGTTTGTTAAAATTATACTGACTTTGGAAACGACGAGTAGAAATTATAAGAAAATATTGGATAAATGTTCTTTTTTCTACATTTTACTTAGGATTGTTAGTGGCACTGAATTTCCTTTGCATTTATTATAAATACCTGTTTTAGCTTATTATCTTTACTCCTGCTTTAAATTAGAAAAATAGAGTAGCAGGATGGGTTCCTGTCGAATTATTTTTGCATATATTTGTCCATTTACGGCTTTGGTTCGATTTTGTGAAAAATTAGTTATTAGACAAATGTGAGGATACGTAACCCTCCATTTGTCTGACTGTGCTAATATTGGATGATCTCCCAAAGAACACACGCCACTGAAAATAACCGTCAGAAACTAATATATTATCTAAGATGTAAATGGAAAGGTTATATCCCTAAAATTAATAAAGATAATTAACTTTTAATAATAATTTCCGCATCCACATTTCGCATTAAGTTCGTTCAAATTGTCCTCTAACTATTGCTTATTGATTCTTATAATCAGATATAAAACCAAAAGTGTGTAATTATTTTTCTACCATTTTCGGAGAATAACGAGGCGTGAAGTAATTATTCCACACAAAAAGTCAATAACATTATTGTAAAAAGCCAATCGAAAGTGAAAGTGTTACCTGTATATCTGCCATAAAATTTTGCCCTATTGCTTAATTTTTGTTGCGTAAATCGCCGCTCCTTTAGTTTGGGTTAAATCAATTTTAGCTTTTTAAGTAGATCCTTCCGTAATTAAATTAACAAATCTGCGGTCTAGAAGAAAAGATGATAAGTGGATTTATTTATATTTGTAGCAGTGGTGTAGTTACTCTTGATTTCGGAAGTTTGACCATCCTAACTTATACCTATAAACTTTTCACATATTTCGAATAACTAAAAATATGGACTAAAATTTGACAAAAGTTGTTATTATGCCCTTTAGATATTTTAATCTTAATCTGAAGATAATTGTTAAAAAACATTTAATAAGACCTTAGTTATGCGCCGAATTACAAAAATCCAAAATACATTTCAGGTTTATTTTTTTTTTAGAAAATTATTCGTTATAGTCAGAGTAAAAATATATATTTTTTCCGAAATTCGAGGCTATTGGGACATAGCTTAACATACAGTATATCTTAAAGTTAATTAGCAGATATTTAGTCAAGGCTGAACATGTTGTGTTTGGCTAGAAATAGATCAGAGAGAGTGTTAGAAAATTCGACATATTATATCATAGTATCTTTATGTTTTAATAATGCATAAGTAATATTAAATGAACAATGTATAGGCTTTAAAATTAATAAGAATATAACTTTTATATTTTTATTAAGTATATGTTTATATTAAATTGCTTATGCATCGTTTATTAGAAAATATTTAGAATTGTTAATAACGTTTGTATAAAAGATGGGGTTTTTAAACTCAATTAAAATTTTAATCGCGAATGCATGTAATGTTTTATCTAACAACGTAATTACAGTAATTATTGTAAAAGAAACAATGTAGTTTCTCTATATATTCGAAAAAAAACTGAGTAATAGATTGTGCTATGGCACACTATCATTTTCATTACTTTGTTGTTTAGCTGCAATATTTGAAAATATTGCATACTAATCTCTGTTCAATAAGTATGTGTTGTCAATAGACTTTCATTTAAATATTTGTTTACTGTATTTTAGCGATGATTTATAATAAAGTTTTCTAATAAATATTATTTGATGGAAACAGTAACGGCAATCATTGCTATTTTAATCCGACATGATTTAATAATGATTCATATATTATCATACAAACAGTTCGCACGCCAATAATTTACACATGCATTTCCACCGCAGATACAAAAAGTTCCCATCATTAATAAAAATTATTTTATTCATGTTTATATACTTACACAGCACTTACATATGTCAAGAATCAAAATTGATAAAAACAATCTTCATTGGACAAGATTTAAAGACAAAAACACTAAACCTGTACTGTGCAATCTATAATAACAGAATGCTCAGGCGATACATAATTATATAGGTAAAATACCTTAAAAAACAATATTGCAATAAAAAAAATCACTAACGCTATAAAATTCTTTACTGAGAAGGAAGTCTTTGATAGTCCTTTTAAAAGCAATGGGAGGCAACCCCCAAACATGTCCAGCTTATTAAAAAGCCTAACCCCAAGAGGGCTATCCTAACACCAGTTGCCCCCGGTTGCGGGTCTGTCGAGATTATGTAGGTTGTTTCTTACGTACAGTACACATTCGAGAATTAACTGTGAGAGGACGGTCAGGATCCGTAGCATGTCCACAATCCTCAGGGTAAGATAAATTGGCAATAAGCCTAACCGCACGCCTCTGGGAAAGACATTCGCTAACGCTAAGCTGGCACAATGGCCCCTAATTAAGATTGCGTAGGAGATATGGGAGGGCAAAAAAACACAAATAGGTCTGCCTGAGAACAGATTGAGAAACACTGCCAAACAGCCCACGGAGCAGAAAGGTGTTGGAGCTCAGTTTGGAAACCCAGGAAGACGTGTGAATCTAGATTTACGTCCAGAAACTTAGCGGTGACATCATTCTCGGGTAGTCATCTCATGGAGAAGAGCAAGTTTTTGAGTTGTTGCCACGTTTAGGAACAGATTGTTAGCTTTAAACCAGGCGGCTCACGCGTTGCTGTCAAAGATCCATCATAATCAAGACCGGTGCAGGCCACAGTAGTATCATCCGCGAAGAGGGTCTAGTGGCCAGTGGGATCTGCTTGAGGTAGATCATTTATCTAATAAGAAACATGAGGAGCTACAGGATTGACTCCTGGGGCACACCAACCAACACCTCCATCACCGAGGTATCCACACAATCAACCCTCACCACCTGGAGACAGCTTGGCAAATAGCTGGATAAGATTGCAATACTACTAATTAAAAAATAATTTTTTTTAGTTTGGCAAGCAAAAGCTCTCGTGAAATGCAATCAAACACTTTGCTAAGGTCGCAAAAGACACTGGACAGGTATGTTCCAATTTCAAAGGATGCCTAAATCTGAAAGATCAAGTTAAGAACTGCTGAAGTTGTATTTAGACCACTTATGAATCCGAATTGGCTGTTAGTAAAGAGGTTCTCTGCCAGGAAAAGCTTTATGACGCATACGAACTTCTCAAAGACCTTTGACAGTATTGCTCTCGTTAGGACAGACGGAAAGACACCCTCCTGCAAACACTGATGTATTAGTTTAGTCAGGGGGACTCGAGGGGGGACTATTATTAGTTCTTTAATACCCTTGATGATTTCAACCGTAAAGCCAAAACAGTCCCTGCTGTTTTGTCCTTTATTTTATGTATTATGTCTCTAACCACATTATAGGTAGCCTCCTGAAAATAAAATGTGTTTTAGATACTACCCGAACAAAGGAACCCTCTACATCTGAAATACCAATTTGTGCTTGTAGCTCAAATTCTACATTTGCAAAGAAATAATTAAGTTGATTTGGTGGAATATTTAGTGTTTTAGACTTTTGACTTGATATACCTCGCTGTTCACTGATAATGTTCCACATACATTTTGTGGAATTTGTTGAATTGAAGTATTTCCAATGAGATTATTATTAGATTCTATTTTGGATATTGAGTTGTTTTAAATGGTTTAAGATTTCCCTCATTAATTTCGGGTCTTCGTTGAATTCAATTTTGATTTTTTTGATTTATATAAGATTTTTGTTCCAAGGCTTGCACCAAAATATCTAAAAACAAAGAGAATCTGGCATCAGCCGTCATTTGAGCTTGCAGCATAAAATCCCCACTAATTTCAGTGACATAATGAAAAACAATGCTTTCCTTCTGTGCGTTATCGACCTGCACATTACCCTTGCCAGAGCAGTGTGATTGGTCCTTAAGGGGACAGAGAACTCTCGATGCAGCTGACACTTAAACTTTGAAGGAACTTTGATTTAGTTTTTAATTTTTTACCCACCGTCGTCGATACACCATTTTCTTCTAAATATGATTTTATTTCATCAGGTTTTGTTTGTGTGTCCAATCCTAGTAGTAGTAGTAGTAAGGGTGGGGGGGCCGAAGCCCAATAAGTAGGCCTATAAGTCCCTTTTCACCATCCCCGATCCGCCCTCCCCTACCTGGCTACTTCCAACACCCGGCCCGCACTGAAACGGCCCGTCACCTTGATAAAGGTGAGGACGTCCTCCCAGTCCAGATCCTTTAGATCTTCCCGAGCAAGTGTTGGTGCTCCCAGTATCTTCCTCCTTAGGCGACTCCACCTATCACAAATTCCTATATAGTGGTACGAGAACTCCTCCCCTGTCCCGCAGTTCAGGCAGAGTGGGCTGTCCCTCATGCCGATAAGGTGCAGATGTCTGTTTAGGCTTCCATGCCCAGTCAGAATACCTACCAAGTTCCTGATGTCCTCTCGGCTCTTTTTTAGCAGTCGCCTTGCTTTGGATCCGTCAGGATTTAGAATCATTTCCTTGTCTTGTCTGCATCCTTCTTTTCCTCTCTAATTGTGCTTTGTCTTGTTCCAGGCTCAGTTATTTAGTTCCTGAGAGATTTGCATTTTACTTAAGCCCAGACCAGGTTCTGGACCGACGAGGTGGCTCATTGAGCCTTGTCTGGCGAATTCATCGGCCTGTTCGTTGCCCTCGATGCCACTGTGCCCTGGAACCCATCTGAGTCTTACTTCCTTGTGCACAGCCAATCTGTCTAGGGCGTCTCTACATTCCTGAACTAGCTTACAGCTTGCCCTGGGTTTTTGGATCGCACTTAGAGCGGCTTGACTGTCCGAGTAAATATATATACTCTCTACACCTTCTGTTACTTCCGCCTTGGTTGCTACTTCCAAAATAGCAAACACCTCCGCCTGGAAAACAGTGGCATATTTCCCCAGCGAAGTGCTTTCTCCTGATTTAGTGTTATCTAGGTATACACCGGCTCCGGATGACTGTGTATTAGCCATCCATGAGCCGTCAGTGTACCATGCGTGTGCGCCGCTCGGCGTACGTACCTGGCCTGACAGCCACTCTTCCCTTGATGGAAATTTCACTTGGCAATTCCTTCTCAGTCTTAATCTGCCATCTGGAATATTACCTTTGGTCGCAATGATGGGTAGATCCCTACTCATTTTGGCGGCAATAGTCGTATGGCCTTTCCCTGTGTAGTCCGTTCGCCATAGGCCACTGTCGATCATCCTTTTGTGAGCCGCCATTGCCTCTCTTTCAATCCAGATCGGGAGGTCCGGCAGCTCCAGGATGATGTTCAGTGCTGCTCCGGGAGTGGTTCTCAATGCTCCGGTAATACCCAAACAAGCCAGCCTTTGCAGTCTGGCCAGTTTCTGGGCATTAGTGGCTCTGGCCACCACTGGCCACCAGACCACGGATCCGTAGGAAATTCTCGGTCTTATCACAGCAGTGTACAGCCACTGGAGGATGTAAGGTTTTAAACCCCACTTCCTACCTACCGTTCTCCTTAATTGCCACATAATCGCGGTTGTCTTATTCACCACCTGTTCAACGTGTGCCTTCCACGTCAATTTACTGTCTAAAATAACTCCCAAATATTTGACTTGTTGACTTAGGCTCAGTCTCGTCTGGTAGAGTATGGGATGTATAAAACCTGCTAGATTTCGTTTCCTTGTGAAGAGAATGAGTTTGGTCTTCCCTGGGTCCATTCCTAGTACAAACAACCAGATGGAATTTGTTTCATTTGCTACTCTCAACTTTGTACAATTTTTTCTACTTCCCCTTAACGGACTGGGACCCTTTTATGGATCTGCTCTGTGTTTCTTCTTGTGAAGGACGGTTTTTCATTCATTTTGATTCTTATCCAGTGTCCCTTGTTTCACTGGGCAAGTTTAAAGAGACTTCCGCAGAAATGTCCTTGTTTTCCTTATTAACTTTGAATTTTATTATTAGTTTAAATAACACCAGCTTGTACTTACCCTAAGCTGTGTTGTCAATAGATATTCATTAAAACATTTTTTGCTGTATTTTAAGGTAGATTTATAAGAAAGTGCTGTACTAAATATCATTTAAAGGCAACAGTAACGACAATCAATGCTGCTTTAATCCGGGGTGATTTAATATTGTTTGATATATTATTTCGCACTTACAGTTAGATCACACGCCAATGATATACACATGCAATTCATCAGCAGACATAAAAAGTTCACGTCATTAATTTAAATAACACCAGCTTGTGCCTACCCTAAGCTAACCACAACCAATTCAGTCTAAACTAATTTGGCCGAAGCTGTGATGTGGGAGCATTTTATTTCTATTTGTATAGGGACCTTTAGGTTGGGAGACGGGCTTGGACACCTATTTACTTACAAATACAAATTGATCTCTCAAACATAATATTTCGTACTTCGCTTCGGTTAGTTAAGCGTACGAACTATTATTAATGGGCGAACTAGTGCAAGGCGAACTGAAGCCAGTGCGGAGCACTTCTATGTGCAATATAATTACTAGGTGTACCCTATTGTGGTTCGATTTATTTTTGCGGGCAAATAATTGTATTGTGAATATTTGCCTTGCGAACTACTAGCCATGGATCCCAGGAGAGTGCGTGATATTTTGTCCTAAACTATACGTTAACGCTTTAGAGGAAGGCTATTAAATGAAGTATATATTCAAATAGATATCTAGAATTTAAATATGCAGCCAAGTACCAGAACTCAAGTTCCTATTTGAACTTCTTCGTCTGAGATGCCCAGAAGGTGCTCTGTCTCAAAAAGGTGATAATGGGGCTCCAATGGAGGATCCTCGGCTGTAGCATTCCCATTTGCTCCCAAGAGCTAGCCCATAGGGCAACTCGGCTACTAACTTGCTTCTTTCAGGTCAACTCAAAGTCCAGTACCATCCCGAGATGCTTAGTTGACCCTTTATATCTCAAACGCCATAAGAAGTTGATGACCGTAAGCACAGTTATCTTATTTAGAAATACACTTATCTTCTTCGTCTGAAATGCCTGAATAAGGTGACAATGTGGCGGACTACAGCCATATATATCCAATGGAGGCTCCCCGGATGTAGGCCCGACGTGCTTCCAAGAGCCTTTTTACGAGCCCAGAGGGCATCATTTGCCTTCTTGATGCAGCTACTAACTGGCTTCTTTTAGATCAACTTAGAATCCAGTATCATCCCTAGATGCTAAGTTTACCCTTTATATTTCAAAGACCCTGAGAAGTTGATGACCGTAAGTACAGCTATCTTTTGTAGAAATCCACTTAATATATTTGAAGTTATTCGTCTGAAATGCCCAGTAGATGCTATGTCTGAAAACGTGATAATGGGGACTACAGCTGTATAAATCCAATGAAGGATCCTCGGATGTAAGCCCCACGTGCTTCCAAGAGCTTTTTTACAATCTCATAGGGCATTATTTGCCTTCTTAATGCGGATGCTTGCTGACATGCTTCTATCAGGTCAACTTAGAGTCCAGTATCATTCCGAGATGTTTTAACGGACTCTTTGCATCTCAAGAGCCCTGAGAGGGTGATGACCCTAGGAACAGTTATCTGATTTAGAAATAAACTTAATATATCATATTTTGATAGTCTTCTTGAATTAAATACACTAAATTAGAACAGATTTTCAATTTCTGATAATCTATGCCAAATTTTCGATTTACTCGAGGTTCGAAAATACCTGGTAGCATTTATAATGTCTTGCTTCGAGATAATTGACAGTTGCTTTGCTTGGTAAGGTACCTTGTCAGGTTTTTCTTGTATATAATCATTTGAATACCCAGTATATCTTCTTTACAAATATACCACGCATCTTCCTATTTAAAAATTTTTAAAATTAACTTAAAATTATCAGCGGAAACCTCAGTGGAACTATTTCTCAGTGAAATGGCATTATTACGAGGACGCAAACTAGACCAACGAGTATATTACATCTAATTCAACTACCCATGCACATTTTTTAATATTAATGAAAAGATAAATGGCTGCATCTCTTCAACTTCCCTATGGCTAGACGAGAATATTTTTATATTGGATTAATTTATTATGGATGAATTCTCATTTTTATGGTAGATGCCTGCGTTTATCTGTGTACGATCATCGCGCGTTTTATAATGAAACGATGGCCTTCTCGGAATCACCGGATGATATTCAGATTTCCTGCCAACCAGACAGTTGACAAGGTAATTGGTATGCATTTATGACACAAGTGCTGAAAATACTATACCTATTTCATTTATCTAGTCACTTTATTTATATAAGTGGCACTCACTTATGCAGTATAAATCTATAAAGTAATGGAATGCAACTAGAGTTATTTCACATCTACATTATTGCTATACATAAACAACGTAATAGGGTCACTAAATATCTTTAACGTAATAATTCGATAATTGATTTAACACCATTTCATTTAATCTAATAAATTTAGAAAGGCATATTTTCTAATTTCCTGCCTAATGAATGGGAAAAAATATTGATAATATAGGCTCTTATAAAAGTTTTTAAAGCTCTATTAGAAAAATGAATGTTATGATCTGCTAATGATCAAATAATGTTTTTTTTTAATTTAAGTATAAATGTGACGTAGCTTTTCAACATCCCTTGAAAGGAGGTACAC